>JAUJEF010000328.1:0-44141 GCA_030444885.1 Citrus sp. QX-2021 | reverse complement strand
CCTCCGTGTGCCAAAAATAGATCGCGGGCACAGCCACGTCCAAAAATACCCGCCTGAAGGCCGCGGCGCCAAGTTCGTCCAGCGGAAAAAGGCCACAAAAACGGGTGGGCTATAGCCTTGGGGGGTGGGGCTGGCCACGCCGTCCACCGGACTCGGAATGGCGCGAGACTTTGTGAGCGGCCTCCGTGTGCCAAAAATAGGCCCAGGCACAGCCGCCCGAAAAAATAACCGCCCGAAGGCCGGGGCGCCAATTTCGTCCAGCGGAAAAAGGCCACAAAAACGGGTGGGCTATAGCCTTGGGGGGTGGAGCTGGCCCACTTCGTCCGCCGAACTCGGAATGGCGCGAGACTTTACGAACGGCCTCCGTGTGCCAAAAATAGGCCGCGGGCACAGCCGCGCCCAAAAATAACCGCCCGAAGGCCGGGGCGCCAAGTTCGTCCAGCGGAAAAAGGCCGCAAAAACGGGTGGGCTATAGCCTTGGGGGGTGGGGCGGCCCACTTCGTCTGCCGGACTCGGAATGGCGCGAGACTTTGCGAGCGGCCTCCTTGTGCCAAAAATAGGCCCCGGGCACAGCCGCGCCCAAAAATAAATGACCGAAGGCCGGGGCGCCAAGTTCGTCCAGCGGAAAAAGGCCGCAAAAACAGGTGGTCTATAGCCTTGGGGGGTGGGGCTGGCCCACTTCGTCCGCCGGACTAGGAATGGCGCGAGACTTTGCGAGCGGCCTCCTTGTGCCAAAAATAGGCCCCGGGCACAGCCGCGCCCAAAAATAACCGCCCGAAGGCCGGGGCGCCAAGTTCGTCCAGCGGAAAACGGCCACAAAAACGGGTTGGCTGTAGCCTTGGGGGGTGGGGCTGGCCAACTTCGTCTGCCGGACTCGGAATGGCGCGAGACTTTGCGAACGGCCTCCGTGCGTAAAAAATAGGCCGCGGGCACAGCCACGCCCAAAAATAACTGCCCAAAGGCCGGGGCGACAAGTTCGTCCAGCGGAAAAAGGCCACAAAAACGGGTGGGCTATAGCCTTGGGGGGTGGGGCTGGCCCACTTCGTCCGCCGGACTCGGAATGGCGCGAGACTTTGCGAGCGGCCTCCGTGTGCCAAAAATAGGCCCGGGCACAGCCGCGCCCAAAAATATCCGACCGAAGGCCGGGGCGCCAAGTTCGTCCAGCGGAAAAAGGCCACAAAAACGGGTGGGCTATAGCCTTGGGGGGTGGGGCTGGCCAACTTCGTCCGCCGGACTCGGAATGGCGCGAGACTTGGCGAGCGGCCTCCGTGTGCCAAAAATAGGAACCGGGCAGAGCCGCGCCCAAAAATAACCGCCCGAAGGCCGGGGCGCCAAGATCGTCCAGCGGAAAAAGGCCAAAAAACGGGTGGGCTATAGCCTTAGCGGGTGGGGGTGGCCAACCGTCCGCCCGGACTCGGAATGGGCGAGACTTTGCGAGCGGCCACCTTGTGCCAAAAATAGGCCCCGGACACAGCCGCGCCCAAAAATAACCGCCCGATGGCCGCGGCCCCAAGTTCGTCCAGCGGAAAAAGCAAAGAAAGCAGGTGGGCTATAGCCTTGGGGGGTGAGGCTGGCTAACTTCGTCCGCCGGACTCGGAACGGCGCGAGACTTTGCGAGCCGCCTCCGTGTGCCAAAAATAGGCCCCGGGCACAGCCGCGCCCAAAAATAACTGCCCGAAGGCCGGGGCAACAAGTTCGTCCAGCGGAAAAAGGCCGCAAAAATGGGTGGGCTATATCCTTGGGGGGTGGGGCTGGCCAACTTCGTCCGCAGGACTCGGAATGGCGCGAGACTTTGCGAGCGGCCTCCGTGTGCCAAAAGTAGGCCCCGGGCACAGCCGCGCCCAAAAATAACCGCCCGAAGGTCCCGCCCCCAATTTCGTCCGCCGCAAAAATTGCCAAAAAACGGGTGGGCTATAGCCTTGGGGGGTGGGGCTGGCCAAGTTCTTCCGCCGGACTTGGAATGGGTCTATACTTTGTGAGGGGCCTGCGTGTGCCAAAAATAGGACACGGGTACAGCCGCGCCCAAAAATAAGTTCCCGAAGGTCCCATCCCCAAGTTCGTCCGCCGCAAAAATGCCCAAAAAACGGGTGGGCTATAGCCTTGGGGGGTGGGGCTGGCCAAGTTCGTCTGCCGGACTCGGAATGGGGCCAGACTTTGCGAGGGGTCTCCGTGTGCCAAAAATAGGCCGCGGGCACAGCCGCGTCCAAACATAACTGCCCGAAGGACCCGCCCGCACCTCCGCCCGCCGCAAAAATTGCCAAAAAACGGGTGGGCTATAGCCTTGGGGGTGGGGTTGGCCAAGTTTGTCCGTCAGTTCGGAATGGGCCAGACTTTGCGAGGGGCCTCCGTGTACAAAAAATAGGATGCGGGCACAGCGCGTCCAGAAAAAAGCGCCGAAGGCCCCGTCCCCAAGTTCGTCCGCCGCGAAATGGCCCAAAAAATGGGTGGGCTATAGCCTTGGGGGGTGGGGCTGGCCAAGTTCATCCGCCGGACTCGGAATGGGGACAGACTATTCAAGGGGCCTCCGTGTGCCAAAAATAAGCACCCGAAGGTCCCGTCCCCAAGTTCGTCCGCCGCTAAAATGCCCAAAAAACGGGTGGGCTATAGCCTTCGGGGGTGGGGCTGGCCAAGTTCGTCCGCCGGATTCGGAATGGTGCCAGACTTTGCGAGGGGCCTCCGTGTGCCAAAAATAGGCCGCGGGCACAGCCGCATCCAAAAATAAGCGCCCGAAGGTCCCGCCCCCAATTTCGTCCGCCGCAAAAATTGCCAAAAAACGGGTGGGCTATAGCCTTGGGGGGTGGGGCTGGCCAAGTTCGTCCGCCGGACTTGGAATGGGTCTATACTTTGTGAGGGGCCTGCGTGTGCCAAAAATAGGACACGGGTACAGCCGCGCCCAAAAATAAGTTCCCGAAGGTCCCGTCCCCAAGTTCGTCCGCCGCAAAAATGCCCAAAAAACGGGTGGGCTATAGCCTTGGGGGGTGGGGCTGGCCAAGTTAGTCAGACTGAATCGGAATGGGGCCAGACTTTGCGAGGGGACTCCGTGTCCAAAAAATAGGCCATGGTCACAGCCGCGTCCAAAAATAAGCGTCCGAAGGTCCCGCCCCCAATTTCGTCCGCCGCAAAAATTGCCAAAAAACGGGTGGGCTATAGCCTTGGGGGGTGGGGTTGGCCAAGTTTGTCCGTCGGATTCGGAATGGGGCCAGACTTTGCGAGGGGCCTCCGTGTACAAAAAATAGGACGCGGGCACAGCCGCGTCAATAAAAAAGCGCCCGAAGGCCCCGTCCCCAAGTTCGTCCGCCGCAAAATGGCCCAAAAATGGGTGGGCTATAGCCTTGGGGGGTGGGGCTGGCCAAGTTCATCGGCCGGACTCGGAATGGGGACAGACTATGCAAGGGGCCTCCGTGTGCCAAAAATAGGTTGCGGGCCTCCGTGTGCCAAAAATAAGCACCCGAAGGTCCCGTCCCCAAGTTCGTCCGCCGCAAAAATTCCCAAAAAACAGGTGGGCTATAGCTTTGGGGGGTGGGGCTGGCCAAGTTCGTCCGCCGGATTCGGAATGGGGCCAGACTTTGCGAGGGGTCTCCATCTGCCAAAAATACGCCGCGGGCACAGCCGCGCCCAACAATTACCGCCCAACGGTCCCGTCCCCAAGTTCGTCCGCCGGATTCGGAATGGTGCCAAACTTTGCGAGGGGCCTCCGTGTGCCAAAAATAAGCACCCGAAGGTCCCGTCCACAAGTTCGTCCGCCGCTAAAATGCCCAAAAAACTGGTGGGCTATAGCCTTGGGGGGTGCGGCTGGCCAAGTTCGACCGCGGGATTCGGAATGGGGCCAGACTTTGCGAGGGGCCTCCGTGTACCAAAAATAGGACGCCGTCGCAGCCGCGCCCAAAAATAAGCTCCCCAAGGTCCCGTCCCCAAGTTCGACCGCCGCAAAAATGCCCAAAAAACGGGTTGGCTATAGCCTTGGGGGGTGGGGCTGGCCAAGTTCGTCCGCCGGACTCGGAATGGCGCGAGAGGTTGCGAGGCGTCTCCGTGTGCCAAAAATAGGCCACGGACACAGCCGCGCCCAAAAATACCCGGCCGAAGGCCGCGGCACCAAGTTCGTCCAGCGGAATAAGGCCACAAAAACGGGTGGGCTATAGCCTTGGGGGGTGGGGCTGGCCAACTTCGTCCGCCGGACTCGGAATGGCGCGAGAGTTTGCGAGGCGCCTCCGTGTGCCAAAAATAGGCCCCGGGCACAGCCGCGCCCAAAAATAACAGCCCGAAGGCCGCGGCGCCAAGTTCGTCCAGCGGAAAAAGGCCACAAAAACGGGTGGGCTATAGCCTTGGGGGGTGGGGCTGGCCAACTTCGTCCGCCGGACTCGGAATGGCGCGAGAGGTTGCGAGGCGCCTCAGTGTGCCAAAAATAGGCCGCGGACACAGCCACGCCCAAAAATACCCGCCCGAAGGCCGCGGCACCAAGTTCGTCCAGCGGAAAAAGGCCACAAAAACGGGTGGGCTATAGCCTTCGGGGGTGGGGCTGGCCAACTTCGTCCGCCGGTCTTGGAATGGCACGAAACTTTGCGAGGCGCCTCCGTGTGCCAAAAATAGGCCGCGGGCACAGCCGCGCCCAAAAATACCCTCCCGAAGGCCGCGGCGCCATGTTCGTCCAGCGGAAAAAGGCCACAAAAAAGGGTGGGCGATAGGCTTGGGGGGTTAGGCTGGCCAACTTAGTCCGCCGGACTCGGAATGGCGCGGGACTTTGCGAGGCACTTCCGTGTGCCAAACATAGGTCGTGGGCACAGCCAAGTCCAAAAATACCCGCCCGAAGGCCACGGCGCCAAGTTCGTCCAGCGGAAAAAGGCCACAAAAACGGGTGGGCTATAGCCTTGGGGGGTGGGGCTGGCCCACTTCGTCCGCCGGACTCGGAATGGCGCGAGACTTTGCGAGCGGCCTCAATGTGCCAAAAATAGGCCCCGGGCACAGCCGCGCCCAAAAATAACCACCCGAAGGCCGGGGCGCAAATTTCGTCCAGCGGAAAAAGGCCACAAAAACGGGTGGGCTATAGCCTTGGGGGGTGGAGCTGGCCAACTTCGTCCGCCGGACTCGGAATAGCGTGAGACTTTGCGAGGCGCCTCCGTGGGCCAAAACTAAGCCGCGGACACAGCCGTGCCAAAAAATACCCTCCCAAAGGCTGCGGCGCCAAGGTCATCCAGGGGAAAAAGGCCACAAAAACGGGTGGGCTATAGCCTTGGGGGGTGGGGCTGGCCAACTTCGTCCGCCGGACTCGGAATGGCGCGAGACTTAGCGAGGCGTCTCCGTGTGCCAAAAATAGGCCGCGGGCACAGCCGTATGAAAAAATACCCGCCCAAAGGCCGCGGCGACAAGTTCGTCCAGCGGAAAAAGGCCACAAAAAAGGGTGGGTGATAGGCTTGGGGGGTTAGGCTGGCCAACTTAGTCCGCCGGACTCGGAATGGCGCGGGACTTTACGAGGCACCTCCGTGTGCCAAAAATAGGTCGCGGGCACAGCCACGTCCAAAAATACCCGCCCGAAGGCCGCGGCGCCAAGTTCGTCCAGCGGAAAAAGGCCACAAAAAAGGGTAGGCGATAGCCTTGGGGGGTAAGGCTGGCCAACTTAGTCCGCCGGACTCGGAATGGCGCGGGACTTTGTGAGGCACCTCCGTGTGCAAAAAATAGATCGCGGGCACAGCCACGTCCAAAAATACCCGCCTGAAGGCCGCGGCGCCAAGTTCGTCCAGCGGAAAAAGGCCACAAAAACGGGTGGGCTATAGCCTTGGGGGGTGGGGCTGGCCCACTTCGTCCGCCGGACTCGGAATGGCGCGAGACTTTGCGAACGGCCTCCATGTGCCAAAAATAGGCCATGGCACAGCCGCGCCAAAAAATACCCGCCCGAAGGCCGGGGCGCCAAGTTCGTCCAGCGGAAAAGGCCGCTAAACGGGGGGGCCTTCAGCCTTGGGGGGTGGGGCGGCCCACTTCGTCTGCCGGACTCGGAATGGCGCGAGACTTTGCGAGCGGCCTCCTTGTGCCAAAAATAGGCCGCGGGCACAGCCACGCCCAAAAATAACTGCCCAAAGGCCGGGGCGACAAGTTCGTCCAGCGGAAAAAGGCCACAAAAACGGGTGGGCTATAGCCTTGGGGGGTGGGGCTGGCCCACTTCGTCCGCCGGACTCGGAATGGCGCGAGACTTTGCGAGCGGCCACCTTGTGCCAAAAATAGGCCCCGGGCACAGCCGCGCCCAAAAATAACCGCCCGATGGCCGGGGCGCCAAGTTCGTCCAGCGGAAAAAGGCAGCAAAAACGGGTGGGCTATAGCCTTGGGGGGTGGGGCTGGCTAACTTCGTCCGCCGGACTCGGAATGGCGCGAGACTTTGCGAGCCGCCTCCGTGTGCCAAAAATAGGCCCCGGGCACAGCCGCGCCCAAAAATAATTGCCCGAAGGCCGGGGCAACAAGTTCGTCCAGCGGAAAAAGGCCGCAATAACGGGTGGGCTATAGCCTTGGGGGGTGGGGCTGGCCAACTTCGTCCTCAGCACCCGGAATGGCGCGAGACTTTGCGAGCGGCCTCCTTGTGCCAAAAATAGGCCCCGGGCACAGCCGCGCCCAAAAATAACCGCCCGACGGCCCGGGCGCCAAGTTCGTCCAGCGGAAAAAGGCAGCAACACCGGGTGGGCTATAGCCTTGGGGGGTGGGGCTGGCTAACCGTCCGCCCGGACTCGGAATGGCGCGAGACATTGCGAGCCGCCTCCGTGTGCCAAAAATAGGCCCCGGGCACAGCCACGCCCAAAAATAACTGTCCGAAGGCCGCGGCAACAAGTTAAATCCAGCGGAAAAAGCCGCAAAAACGGGTGGGCTATAGCCTTGGGGGGTGGGGCTGGCTAACTTCGTCCGCCGGACTCGGAATGGCGCGAGACTTTGCGAGCGGCCTCCGTGTGCCAAAAATAGGCCCCGGGCACAGCCGCGCCCAAAAATAACCGCCCGAAGGTCGGGGCGCCAAGTTCGTCCAGCGGAAAACGGCCACAAAAACGGGTGGGCTGTAGCCTTGGGGGGTGGGGCTGGCCAACTTCGTCCGCCGGACTCGGAATGGCGCGAGACTTTGCGAGCGGCCTCCGTGTGCCAAAAATAGGCCCCGGGCACAGCCGCGCCCAAAAATAACCGCCCGAAGGCCGGGGCGCCAAGTTCGTCCAGCGGAAAAAGGCCACAAAAACGGGTGGGCTATAGCCTTGGGGGGTGGGGCTGGCCCACTTCGTCCGCCGGACTCGGAATGGCGCGAGACTTTGCGAGCGGCCTCCATGTGCCAAAAATAGGCCGCGGGCACAGCCGCGCCCAAAAATAACCGCCCGAAGGCCGGGGCGCCAAGTTCGTCCAGCGGAAAAAGGCCGCAAAAACGGGTGGGCTATAGCCTTGGGGGGTGGGTCGGCCCACTTCGTCTGCCGGACTCGGAATGGCGCGAGACTTTGCGAGCGGCCTCCTTGTGCCAAAAATAGGCCGTGGGCACAGCCACGCCCAAAAATAACTGCCCAAAGGCCGGGGCGCCAAGTTCGTCCAGCGGAAAAAGGCCACAAAAACGGGTGGGCTATAGCCTTGGGGGGTGGGGCTGGCCCACTTCGTCCGCCGGACTCGGAATGGCGCGAGACTTTGCGAGCGGCCACCTTGTGCCAAAAATAGGCCCCGGGCACAGCCGCGCCCAAAAATAACCGCCCGATGGCCGGGGCGCCAAGTTCGTCCAGCGGAAAAAGGCAGCAAAAACGGGTGGGCTATAGCCTTGGGGGGTGGGGCTGGCTAACTTCGTCCGCCGGACTCGGAATGGCGCGAGACTTTGCGAGCCGCCTCCGTGTGCCAAAAATAGCCCCCGGGCACAGCCGCGCCAAAAAATAACTGCCCGAAGGCCGGGGCAACAAGTTCGTCCAGCGGAAAAAGGCCGCAATAACGGGTGGGCTATAGCCTTGGGGGGTGGGGCTGGCCGACTTCGTCCGCCGGACTCGGAATGGCGCGAGACTTTGCGAGCGGCCACCTTGTGCCAAAAATAGGCCCTGGGCACAGCCGCGCCCAAAAATAACCGCCCGAAGGCCGGGGCGCCAAGTTCGTCCAGCGGAAAAAGGCAGCAAAAACGGGTGGGCTATAGCCTTGGGGGGTGGGGCTGGCTAACTTCGTCCGCCGGACTCGGAATGGCGCGAGACATTGCGAGCCGCCTCCGTGTGCCAAAAATAGGCCCCGGGCACAGCCACGCCCAAAAATAACTGTCCGAAGGCCGCGGCAACAAGTTCGTCCAGCGGAAAAAGGCCGCAAAAACGGGTGGGCTATAGCCTTGGGGGGTGGGGCTGGCCAACTTCGTCCGCCGGACTCGGAATGGCGCGAGACTTTGCGAGCGGCCTCCGTGTGCCAAAAATAGGCCCCGGGCGCAGCCACGCCCAAAAATAACCGCCCGAAGGTCGGGGCGCCAAGTTCGTCCAGCGGAAAACGGCCACAAAAACGGGTGGGCTGTAGCCTTGGGGGGTGGGGCTGGCCAACTTCGTCCGCCGGACTCGGAATGGCGCGAGACTTTGCGAGCGGCCTCCGTGTGCCAAAAATAGGCCCCGGGCACAGCCGCGCCCAAAAATAACCGCCCGAAGGCCGGGGCGCCAAGTTCGTCCAGCGGAAAAAGGCCGCAAAAACGAGTGGGCTATAGCCTTGGGGGGTGGGGCTGGCCCACTTAGTCTGCCGGACTCGGAATGGCGCGAGACTTTGCGAGCGGCCTCCTTGTGCCAAAAATAGGCCCCGGGCACAGCCGCGCCCAAAAATAACCGTCCGAAGGCCGGGGCGCCAAGTTCGTCCAGCGAAAAAAGGCCGCAAAAACGGGTGGGCTATAGCCTTGGGGGGTGGGGCTGGCCAACTTCGTCCGCCGGACTTGGAATGGCGCGAGACTTTGCGAGCGGCCACCTTGTGCCAAAAATAGGCCCCGGGCACAGCCGCGCCCAAAAATAACCGCCCGAAGGCCGGGGCGCCAAGTTCGTCCAGCGGAAAAAGGCAGCAAAAACGGGTGGGCTATAGCCTTGGGGGGTGGGGCTGGCTAACTTCATCCGCTGGACTCGGAATGGCGCAAGACTTTGCGAGCCGCCTCCGTGTACCAAAAATAGGCCCCGGGCACAGCCGCGCCCAAAAATAACTGCCCGAAGGCCGGGGCAACAAGTTCGTCCAGCGGAAAAAGGCCGCAAAAACGGGTGGGCTATAGCCTTGGGGGGTGGGGCTGGCCAACTTCGTCCGCCGGACTCGCAATGGCGCGAGACTTTGCGAGCGGCCTCCGTGTGCCAAAAATAGGCCCCGGGCACAGCCGCGCCCAAAAATAACTGCCCAAAGGCCGGGGCGACAAGTTCGTCCAGCGGAAAAAGGCCACAAAAACGGGTGGGCTATAGCCTTGGGGGGTGGGGCTGGCCCACTTAGTCTGCCGGACTCGGAATGGCGCGAGACTTTGCGAGCGGCCTCCTTGTGCCAAAAATAGGCCCCGGGCACAGCCGCGCCCAAAAATAACCGTCCGAAGGCCGGGCCGCCAAGTTCGTCCAGCGAAAAAAGGCCGCAAAAACGGGTGGGCTATAGCCTTGGGGGGTGGGGCTGGCCAACTTCGTCCGCCGGACTTGGAATGGCGCGAGACTTTGCGAGCGGCCACCTTGTGCCAAAAATAGGCCCCGGGCACAGCCGCGCCCAAAAATAACCGCCCGAAGGCCGGGGCGCCAAGTTCGTCCAGCGGAAAAAGGCAGCAAAAACGGGTGGGCTATAGCCTTGGGGGGTGGGGCTGGCCCACTTAGTCTGCCGGACTCGGAATGGCGCGAGACTTTGCGAGCGGCCTCCTTGTGCCAAAAATAGGCCCCGGGCACAGCCGCGCCCAAAAATAACCGTCCGAAGGCCGGGCCGCCAAGTTCGTCCAGCGAAAAAAGGCCGCAAAAACGGGTGGGCTATAGCCTTGGGGGGTGGGGCTGGCCAACTTCGTCCGCCGGACTTGGAATGGCGCGAGACTTTGCGAGCGGCCACCTTGTGCCAAAAATAGGCCCCGGGCACAGCCGCGCCCAAAAATAACCGCCCGAAGGCCGGGGCGCCAAGTTCGTCCAGCGGAAAAAGGCCGCACAACCGGGTGGGCTATAGCCTTGGGGGGTGGGGCTGGCTAACTTCATCCGCTGGACTCGGAATGGCGCAAGACTTTGCGAGCCGCCTCCGTGTGCCAAAAATAGGCCCCGGGCACAGCCGCGCCCAAAAATAACTGCCCGAAGGCCGGGGCAACAAGTTCGTCCAGCGGAAAAAGGCCGCAAAAACGGGTGGGCTATAGCCTTGGGGGGTGGGGCTGGCCAACTTCGTCCGCCGGACTCGCAATGGCGCGAGACTTTGCGAGCGGCCTCCGTGTGCCAAAAATAGGCCCCGGGCACAGCCGCGCCCAAAAATAACTGCCCAAAGGCCGGGGCGACAAGTTCGTCCAGCGGAAAAAGGCCACAAAAACGGGTGGGCTATAGCCTTGGGGGGTGGGGCTGGCCCACTTCGTCCGCCGGACTCGGAATGGGATGAGACTTTGCGAGCGGCGTCCGTGTACCAAAAATAGGCCGCCGGCATAGCCGCGCCCAAAAATAACCGCCCTAACGCAGGGTCGCCAAGTTCGTCTAGCGGAAAATGGCCACAAAAACGGGTGTGCTATAGCCTTGGGGGGTGGGGCTAGCCAAGTTCGACCGCCGGACTCAGAATGGGGCGAGATTTTGCGATCGGCCTCCATGTGCCAAAAATAGACCGCAAGCACAGCCGCACCAAAAAATAACCGCCTGAAGGCTGGGGCGCCAAGGGTGGGGCTGGCCAGGTTCGTCCGCCGGACTCGGAATGGGGCAAGACTTTGCGAGCGGCCTCCGTGTGCCAAAAAAAGGCCGCAAACACAGCCGCGCCCAAAAATAACGGCCCGAAAGCCGGGGTGCCAAGTTCATCCAGCGGAAAAAGGCCACATAAACGGGTGGTCTATAGCCTTGGGGGGTCGGGCCGGCCAAGTTCGTCCGCCGGACTCGGAATGGGGAGAGGCTTTGCAAGCGGTCTCTGTGTGCCAAAAATAGGCAGCGGGAACAGCCACGCCCAAAAATAACCGCCCAAAAGCCGGGGCACCAAGTTCGTCCAGCGGAAAAAAGCCACAAAAACGTGTGGGTTATAGCCTTGGGGGGTGGGGCTGGCCAAGTTCGTCCGCCGGACTCGGAATGGGACGAGACTTTGCGAGAACCCTCCATGTGCCAAAAATAGGCTGCAAACACAGCCGTACCCAAAAATAACCGCCCGAAGGCTGGGGCGCCAAGTTCGTCCAGCGGAAAAAGGGCACAAAAACGTGTGGGCTATAGCCTTGGGGGGTGGGGCAGGCCAAGTTTGTCCGCTGGATTCGGAATGGGGCGAGACTTTACAAGCGGCCTCCGTGTGCCAAAAATAGGCCGCAAGCACAGCCGTACCCAAAAATAACCGACCGAAGGTTGGGGCGCCAAGTTCGTCCAGCGGAAAAAGGCCACAAAAACGTGTGGGCTATAGCCTTGCGGGATGGGGCTAGCCAGGTTCGTCAGCCGGACTCGGAATGCGGCGAGACTTTTCGAACGGCCTCCGTGTGGCAAAAAAATAGGCCGCGGGCAATGCTGCCCAAAAATAACCGCCCGAAGGCCGGGCGCCAAGTCTCGTCCCTGCGGAATAAGGTCACAATAACGAGTGGGCTATAGCCTTGGGGGATGGGGCTGGCCAACTTCGTCCGCCGGACTCGGAATGGGGTGAGACTTTGCGAACGGCGTCCGTGTGCCATAAATAGGCTGCAGGCACAGGCGCGCCCAAAAATAACCGCCCGAAGGCCGGGGCGCCAAGATCGTCCAAAGGCAAAAGGCCACAAAACGGGTGGGCTACAGCCTTGGGGGTGAGGCTGGCCCACCGTCCACCGGACTCGGAATGGGGACGAAACTTTGCGAGCGCCCCCGGGGTGCCAAAGATAGGCCGCGGGCACAGCCGCACATAAAAATAACCGCCGGAGGCCGGGGCGCCAAGTTCTGACTACGGAAAAAGGCCACAAAACCAGTTGGGCTATAGCCTTGGGGGGTGGGGCTGGCCAAGTTTGTCCGGCGGACTCGTAATGGGACGAGACTTTGCGAGCGGCCTCCGTGCGCCAAAAATAGGCCGAGGGCACAGCCATGCCCAAAAATAACCCCCAGAACACAGGGGCGCCAAGTTCGTCCAGCGGAAAAAGGCCACAAAAATGGGTGGGCTATAGCCTTGGGGGGTGGGGCTGGCCTAGTTCGTCCACCGGACTCGGAATGGGGCGAGACTTTACGAACGGCCTCCGTGTTCCAAAAATAGGCCATGGGCACAGCTGGGCCCAAAAATAACCGCCCGAAGGCCGTGGCACGAAGTTCGTCCAGCGGAAAAAGGGCATAAAAACGGGCGGGCTATAGCCTTGGGGGGTGGGGCTGGCCAAGTTAGTCCGCCGGACTAGGAATGGGAAGAGACATTGATAGCGACCTCCGTGTGCCAAAGATATACGCGGTCACAGCTGCGCCCAAAAATTACCGCCCGAAGGCTGGGGCTCCAAGTTTGTCCAGCTGAAAAAGGTCACAAAAACGTGTGGGCTATAGCCTTGGGGGGTGGGGCTGGCCAAGTTTGTCCGCCGGACTCGGGATGGGGTGAGACTTTGTTAGCGGCCTCCGTGTGCCAAAATTAGGCCGGGGGGTCAGCCACGCCCAAGAATAACCGCCTGAAGGCTGGGCGCCCAGTTCCGTCCACCGGAAAAAGGCCACAAAAACGGGTGGGCTATAGCCTTGGGGGGTGTGGCTGTCCAAGTTCGTCCGCCGGACTCGGAATGGGGTGAGACTTTGCGAGCGGCCTCCGTGTACCAAAAATAGGCTGCAGGAACAGCCGCGCCCAAAAATAACCGCCCGAAGACCATAGCGCCAAGTTCATCCAGCGGAAAAAGGCCACAAAAACAGGTGGGCTATAGCCTTGGGGGATGGGGCTGGCCAAGTTCGTCCGCCGGGCTCGGAATGGGACGAGACTTTGCGAGGAGCCGCCATGTGCTAAAAATAGGCCGCGGGCACAGCTGCGCCCAAAAATAACTGCCCGAAGGCCGGGGCGCCAAGTTCGTCCAGAGGAAAAATGCCACAAAAACGGGTGGGCTATAGCCTTGGGGGGTGGGGCTGGCTAAGTTCGTCCGCGGGACTCGGAATGGGGCGAGCCTTTGCGAGTGGCCTCCGTGTGCCAAAAATAGGCCACAGGCATAGCCGTGCCCAAAAATAACTGCCCGAAAGCCGGAACGCCAAGTTCGTCCGGCGGAAAAAGGCCACAAAAACGCGCGGGCTATAGCCTTGGGTGGTGGGGGCGGCCATGTTAAATCCACCGGACTCGGAATGGGGCGAGACTTTGCGAGCGGTGGCCGTGTGCCAAAACTAGGCCGTGGGCACAGCTGCACCCAAAAATAACCGCCCGAAGGCCGGGGCGCCAAGTTCGTCCAGCGGAAAAAGGCCACAAAAACGGGTGGGCTATAGCCTTGGGGGGTGGGGCTGGCCAAGTTCGTCTGCCGGACTCGGAATGGGACGAGACTTTGCGAGCGGCCTCTGTGTGGCAGAAATAGGCCGCGGGCACAGCCGTTTCCAAAAATCACTGCCCGAAGGCCGTGGCGCCAAGTTCGTCCAGCGGAAAAAGGCCACAAAAACGGGTGGGCTATAGCCTTGAGGGGTGGGGCTGGCCAAATTTGTCCGCCGGGCTCGGAATGGGATGAGACTTTGTGAGCGGCCTCCGTGTGCCAAAAATAGGCCGCGGGCACAGCCGTGCCCAAAAATAACGGCCCGAAAGCAGGGGCGCCAAGTTCGTCCAGCGGAAAAAAGCCACAAAAACATGTGGGCTATAGCCTTGGGGGGTGGGGCTGGCCAAGTTCGTCCGCCGGACTCGGAATGGGATGAGACTTTGCGAGCGGCGTCCGTGTACCAAAAATAGGCCGCCGGCATAGCCGTGCCCAAAAATAACCGCCCTAACGCAGGGTCGCCAAGTTCGTCTAGCGGAAAATGGCCACAAAAACGGGTGTGCTATAGCCTTGGGGGGTGGGGCTAGCCAAGTTCGACCGCCGGACTCAGAATGGGGCGAGATTTTGTGATCGGCCTCCATGTGCCAAAAATAGACCGCAAGCACAGCCGAACCCAAAAATAACCGCCTGAAGGCTGGGGCGCCAAGGGTGGGGCTGCCCAGGTTCGTCCGCCGGACTCGGAATGGGACGAGACTTTGCGAGCACCCTCCATGTGCCAAAAATAGGCCGCAAACACAGCCGTACCCAAAAATAACCGCCCGAAGGCCGGGGCGCCAAGTTAGTCAAGCGGAAAAAGGCCACAAAAACGGGTGGACTATAGCCTTGGGGGGTGGGGCTGTCCAAGTTCGTCCGCCGGACTCGGAATGGGGCGAGACTTTGCGAGCGGCCTCCGTGTGCCAAAAATAGGCCGCGGGCACAGCCATGCCCAATAATAACCACCCGAAGACCGGGGCGCCAAGTTCGTCCAGCGGAAAAAGCCACAAAAATGGGTGGGCTATAGCCTAGGGGGGTGGGGTTGGCCAAGTTTGTCCGCCGGATTCGGAATGGGACGAGACTTTGTGAGCATCCTCCGTGTGCCAAAAATAGGCCGCGGGTACAGCCGCACCCAAAAATAACCGCCCGAAGGCCGGGGCGACAAGTTAGTCCAGCGGAAAAAGGCCACAAAAATGGGTGGACTATAGCCTTGGGGGGTGGGGCTGTCCAAGTTCATCCGCCGGACTCGGAATGGGGCGAGACTTTGCGAGCGGCCTTCGTGTGCCAAAAATAGGCCGCGGGCACAGCCACGCCCAAGAATAACCACCCGAAGACCGGGGCGCCAAGTTCGTCCAGCGGAAAAAGGCCACAAAAGCGTGTGGGCTATAGCCTTGGGGGGTGTGGCTGTTCAAGTTCGTCTGCAGGACTAGGAATGGGGCGAGACTTTGCGAACGGCCTCCGTGTGCCAAAAATAGGCCATGGGCACAGCCGCGCCCAAATATAACCGCCCGAAGTCCGCGGCGCCAAGTTCGTCCAACAGAAAAAGGCCACAAAAACGGGTGGGCTATAGCCTTGGGGGGTGGGGCTGGCCAAATTCATCCGCCGGACTCGGAATGGGGCGAGACTTTGCGAATGGCCTCCGTGTACCAAAAATAGGGACGCGGACACAGCCGCGCCCAAAAATAACTGCCCGAAGCCGGGGCGCCAAGTTCGTCCAGCGGAAAAAGGCCACAAAACGGGTGGGCTATAGCCTTGGGGGTGGGGGCTGGCCAAGTTAAATCTGCCGGACTCGGAATGGGGCGAGACTGCGACCGGCCTCCGTGTGCCAAAAATAGGCCGCGGGCACAGCCATGCCCAATAATAACCACCCGAACCCGGGCGCCAAGTTCGTCCAGCGGAAAAAGGCCACAAAAGCGTGTGGGCTATAGCCTTGAAGTGGGGCTGGCCAATTTCGTCTGCCGGACACGGAATAGGGCGACACTTTGTGAGCGGCCTACGTGTGCCAAAAATAGGCCGCGGACACAGCCGCACTCAAAAATAACTACCCGAAGGCTGAGGCGCCAAATTCGTCCAGCGGAAAAAGGCCACAAAAACGGGTGGGCTATAGCCTTGGGGGGTGGGTCTGGCCAAGTTCGTCCGCCGTACTCGGAATGGGGCGAGACTTTGCGAGCGGCCTCCGTGTGCCAAAAATAGGCCATGGGCACAGCAGCGCCCAAAAGTAACAGCACGAAGGCCGGGGTACCAAGTTCATCCAGCGGAAAAAGGCCACAAAAACAGGTGGGCTATAGCCTTGGGGGGTGGGGCTGGTCAAGTTCGTCCGCCGGAATTGGAATAGGGCGAGACTTTGCGAGCTGCCTCCGTGTACCAAAAATAAGCCGCGGGCACAGCCGCGCCCAAAAATAATGGCCCGAAGGCCGGGCGCCAAGTTCAGCCAGCGGAAAAAGGCCACAAAAACGGGTGGGCTATAGCCTTGGGGGCTGGGGCTGGCCAAGTTCGTCCGCCGGACTCAGAATGGGGCGAGACTTTGCGAGCGGCCTCCGTGTGCCAAAAATAGGTCGTGGGCACAGCAGCGCCCAAAAGTAACCGCCCAAAGGCCGGGGTACCAAGTTTGTCCAGCGGAAAAAGGCCACAAAAACGGGTGGGCTATAGCCTTGGGGGGTGGGGCTGGTCAAGTTCGTCCGCCGGAATTGGAATAGGGCGAGACTTTGCGAGCTGCCTCCGTGTACCAAAAATAAGCCGCGGGCACAGCCGCGCCCAAAAATAATGGCCCGAAGGCCGGGCGCCAAGTTCAGCCAGCGGAAAAAGGCCACAAAAACGGGTGGGCTATAGCCTTGGGGGCTGGGGCTGGCCATGTTCGTCCGCCGGACTCGGAATGGGGTGAGACTTTGCGAGCGGCCTCCGTGTTCCAAAAATAGGCCGCGGGCACAGCCGCACCCGAAAATAAAAGCCCGAAGGCCGGGGCGCCAATTTCGTCCTGCGGAAAAAGGCCACAAAAACGGGTGGGCTATAGCCTTGGGGGGTGGGACTGGCCAAGTTCGTCCACCGGACCCGGAATGGGACGAGACTTTGCGAGCGGCGTACGTGTGCCAAAAATAGGCCGCGGGCACAGCCGTGCCCAAAAATAATGGCCCGAAGGCCGGGCGCCAAGTTCAGCCAGCGGAAAAAGGCCACAAAAACGGGTGGGCTATAGCCTTGGGGGCTGGGGCTGGCCAAGTTCGTCCGCCGGACTCAGAATGGGGCGAGACTTTGCGAGCGGCCTCCGTGTGCCAAAAATAGGTCGTGGGCACAGCAGCGCCCAAAAGTAACCGCCCGAAGGCCGGGGTACCAAGTTTGTCCAGCGGAAAAAGGCCACAAAAACGGGTGGGCTATAGCCTTGGGGGGTGGGGCTGGTCAAGTTCGTCCGCCGGAATTGGAATAGGGCGAGACTTTGCGAGCTGCCTCCGTGTACCAAAAATAAGCCGCGGGCACAGCCGCGCCCAAAAATAATGGCCCGAAGGCCGGGCGCCAAGTTCAGCCAGCGGAAAAAGGCCACAAAAACGGGTGGGCTATAGCCTTGGGGGCTGGGGCTGGCCATGTTCGTCCGCCGGACTCGGAATTGGGTGAGACTTTGCGAGCGGCCTCCGTGTTCCAAAAATAGGCCGCGGGCACAGCCGCACCCGAAAATAAAAGCCCGAAGGCCGGGGCGCCAATTTCGTCCTGCGGAAAAAGGCCACAAAAACGGGTGGGCTATAGCCTTGGGGGGTGGGACTGGCCAAGTTCGTCCGCCAGAGTCGGAATGGGGCGAGACTTTGCGATCGGCCACCTTGTGCCAAAAATAGGTCGCGGGCGCTGCCGCGCCAAAAAATAACCGCCCGAAGGCCGGGGCGCCAAGTTCGTCCAGCGGGAAAAGCCCACAAAAACGGGTGGGCTATAGCCTTGGGTGGTGGGGCTGACCGAGTTCGTCCGCCGGACTCGGAATGGGGCGAGACTTTGCGAATGGCCTCCGTGTACCAAAAATAGGACGCGGACACAGCCGCGCCCAAAAATAACTGCCCGAAGGCCGGGGCGCCAAGTTCGTCCAGCGGAAAAAGGCCACAAAAACGGGTGGGCTATAGCCTTGGGGGGTGGGGCTGGCCAAGTTCGTCTGCCGGACTCGGAATGGGGCGAGACTTTGCGAGTGGCCTCCGTGTGCCAAAAATAGGCCGCGGGCACAGCCATGCCCAATAATAACCACCCGAAGACCGGGGCGCCAAGTTCGTCCAGCGGAAAAAGGCCACAAAAGCGTGTGGGCTATAGCCTTGGGGGGTGGGGCTGGCCAATTTCGTCTGCCGGACACGGAATAGGGCGACACTTTGTGAGCGGCCTACGTGTGCCAAAAATAGGCCGCGGACACAGCCGCACTCAAAAATAACTACCCGAAGGCTGAGGCGCCAAGTTCGTCCAGCGGAAAAAGGCCACAAAAACGGGTGGGCTATAGCCTTGGTGGGTGGAGTGCAGCCAAGTTCGTCCGCCGTACTCGGAATGGGGCGAGACTTTGCGAGCGGCCTCCGTGTGCCAAAAATAGGCCATGGGCACAGCAGCGCCCAAAAGTAACAGCACGAAGGCCGGGGTACCAAGTTCATCCAGCGGAAAAAGGCCACAAAAACAGTTGGGCTATAGCCTTGGGGGGTGGGCCTGGTCAAGTTCGTCCGCCGGAATTGGAATAGGGCGAGACTTTGCGAGCTGCCTCCGTGTACCAAAAATAAGCCGCGGGCACAGCCGCGCCCAAAAATAATGGCCCGAAGGCCGGGCGCCAAGTTCAGCCAGCGGAAAAAGGCCACAAAAACGGGTGGGCTATAGCCTTGGGGGCTGGGGCTGGCCAAGTTCGTCCGCCGGACTCAGAATGGGGCGAGACTTTGCGAGCGGCCTCCGTGTGCCAAAAATAGGTCGTGGGCACAGCAGCGCCCAAAAGTAACCGCCCGAAGGCCGGGGTACCAAGTTTGTCCAGCGGAA
Organism: Citrus sp. QX-2021; assembly: GCA_030444885.1. Classification (NCBI taxonomy): domain Eukaryota; kingdom Viridiplantae; phylum Streptophyta; class Magnoliopsida; order Sapindales; family Rutaceae; genus Citrus; species Citrus sp. QX-2021. The sequence goes on along the minus strand of JAUJEF010000328.1, from coordinate 25,669 downwards.
AAAGGCCACAAAAACGGGTGGGCTATAGCCTTGGGGGGTGGGGCTGGTCAAGTTCGTCCGCCGGAATTGGAATAGGGCGAGACTTTGCGAGCTGCCTCCGTGTACCAAAAATAAGCCGCGGGCACAGCCGCGCCCAAAAATAATGGCCCGAAGGCCGGGCGCCAAGTTCAGCCAGCGGAAAAAGGCCACAAAAACGGGTGGGCTATAGCCTTGGGGGCTGGGGCTGGCCATGTTCGTCCGCCGGACTCGGAATGGGGTGAGACTTTGCGAGCGGCCTCCGTGTTCCAAAAATAGGCCGCGGGCAGCCAGCACGCGAAAATAAATGCCCGAAGGCCGGGGCGCCACTTTCGTCCTGCGGAAAATGGCCAAAAAAAGGGGGGGGATATAGCCTTGGGGGGTGGGACTGGCCAAGTTCGTCCACCGGACCCGAATGGGACGAGACTTTGCGAGCGGCGTACGTGTGCCAAAAATAGGCCGCGGGCACAGCCGTGCCCAAAAATAATGGCCCGAAGGCCGGGCGCCAAGTTCAGCCAAGCGGAAAAAGGCCACAAAAACGGTGGGCTATAGCCTTGGGGGGCTGGGGGCTGGCCTGTTCGTCCGCCGGACTCAGAATGGGGCGAGACTTTGCGAGCGGCCTCCGTGTGCCAAAAATAGGTCGTGGGCACAGCAGCGCCAAAAGTAACCGCCCGAAGGCCGGGTACCAAGTTTGTCCAGCGGAAAAAGGCCACAAAAACGGGTGGGCTATAGCCTTGGGGGGTGGGGCTGGTCAAGTTCGTCCGCGGAATTGGAATAGGCGAGACTTTGCGAGCTGCCTCCGTGTACCAAAAATAAGCCGCGGGCACAGCCGCGCTAAAAATAATGGCCCGAAGGCCGGGCGCCAAGTTCAGCCCAGCGGAAAAAGGCCACAAAAACGGGTGGGCTATAGCCTTGGGGGCTGGGGCTGGCCATGTTCGTCCCCCGGACGCGGAATTGGGTGAGCATTTGCGGGCGGCAACCTTGTTCCAAAAAAAGGCCGCGGGCACTGCCGCCCCCGAAAATAAAAGCCCGAAGCCCGGGCGCCAATTTCGTCCCCAGCGGAAAAAGGCCACAAAAACGGGTGGGCTATAGCCTTGGGGGGTGGGGCTGGCCAAGTTCGTCCGCCAGAGTCGGAATGGGGCGAGACTTTGCGATCGGCCACCTTGTGCCAAAAATAGGTCGCGGGCGCTGCCGCGCCAAAAAATAACCGCCCGAAGGCCGGGGCGCCAAGTTCGTCCAGCGGGAAAAGCCCACAAAAACGGGTGGGCTATAGCCTTGGGTGGTGGGGCTGACCGAGTTCGTCCGACGGACTCGGAATGGGGCGAGACTTTGCGAGCGGCCTCTGTTTGCTAAAAATAAGAAGTGCGCACAGCCGCGATAAAAAATAACCGCCCAAAGGCCGGGGCGTCAAGTTCGTCCAGCGGAAAAAGGCCACAAAAACGGGTGGGCTACAGCCTTGGGGGCTGGGGCTGGCCAACTTCGTTCGCCAGACTCGGAATGGGGTAGGACATTGCGAGCGTCCTCCGTGTGCACAAAAATAGGCCACGAGCAGAGCCGCACCCAAAAATAACCGCCCGAAGGCCGGGGCGCCAAGTTCGTCCAGCGGAAAAAGGCCACAAAAACGGGTGGGCTATAGGCTTGGGGGGTGGGGCTGTCCAAGTTCATCCGCCGGACTCGGAATGGGGCGAGACTTTGCGAGCGGCCTCCGTGTGCCAAAAATAGGCCGCGGGCACAGCCGCACCCGAAAATAAAAGCCCAAAGGCCGGGGCGCCAATTTCGTCCTGCGGAAAAAGGCCACAAAAACGGGTGGGCTATAGCCTTGGGAAGTGGGGACTGGCCAAGTTCGTCCACCGGACCGGAATGGCACGAGACTTTGCGAGCGGCGTACGTGTGCCAAAAATAGGCCGCGGGCACAGCCGCACCCAAAAATAACCGCCTGAAGGCCGGGGCGCCAAGTTCATCCAGCGGAAAAGGCCACAAAAACGGGTGGGCTATAGCCTGGGGGGTGGGGCTGGCCAAGTCCGTCCGTGAGTCGGAATGGGGCGAGACTTTGCGATCGGCCACCTTGTGCCAAAAATAGGTCGCGGGCGCTGCCGCGCCAAAAAATAACCGCCCGAAGGCCGGGGCGCCAAGTTCGTCCAGCGGGAAAAGCCCACAAAAACGGGTGGGCTAAAGCCTTGGGTGGTGGGGCTGACCGAGTTCGACCGACGTACTCGGAAAGGGTCGAGACAATGCGCGCGGCCTCTGTTTGCTAAAAATTAGAAGAGCGCTCTGCCGCGCCAAAAAATAACCGCCCGAAGGCCGGGGCGCCAAGTTCGTCCAGCGGAAAAAGGCCACAAAAACGGGTGGGCTACAGCCTTGGGGGCTGGGGCTGGCCAACTTCGTTCGCCAGACTCGGAATGGGGTAGGACATTGCGAGCGTCCTCCGTGTGCACAAAAATAGGCCACGCAGGCAGAGCCGCACCCGAAAATAACCGCCCGAAGGCCGGGGCGCCAAGTTCGTCCAGCGGGAAAAGCCCACAAAAACGGGTGGGCTATAGCCTTGGGGGGTGGGGCTGTCCAAGTTCATCCGCCGGACTCGGAATGGGGCGAGACTTTGCGAGCGGCCTCCGTGTGCCAAAAATAGGCCGCGGGCACAGCCGCACCCGAAAATAAAAGCCCGAAGGCCGGGGCGCCAATTTCGTCCTGCGGAAAAAGGCCACAAAAACGGGTGGGCTATAGCCTTGGGGGGTGGGACTGGCCAAGTTCGTCCACCGGACCCGGAATGGGACGAGACTTTGCGAGCGGCGTACGTGTGCCAAAAATAGGCCGCGGGCACAGCCGCACCCAAAAATAACCGCCTGAAGGCCGGGGCGCCAAGTTCGTCCAGCGGAAAAAGGCCACAAAAACGGGTGGGCTATAGCCTTGGGGGGTGGGGCTGGCCAAGTTCGTCCGCCAGAGTCGGAATGGGGCGAGACTTTGCGATCGGCCACCTTGTGCCAAAAATAGGTCGCGGGCGCTGCCGCGCCAAAAAATAACCGCCCGAAGGCCGGGGCGCCAAGTTCGTCCAGCGGGAAAAGCCCACAAAAACGGGTGGGCTATAGCCTTGGGTGGTGGGGCTGACCGAGTTCGTCCGACGGACTCGGAATGGGGCGAGACTTTGCGAGCGGCCACATTGTGCCAAAAATATGAAGTGCGCTCTGCCGCGACAAAAAATAACCGCCCTAAGGCCGGGGCGTCAAGTTCGTCCAGCGGAAAAAGGCCACAAAAACGGGTGGGCTACAGCCTTGGGGGCTGGGGCTGGCCAACTTCGTTCGCCAGACTCGGAATGGGGTAGGACATTGCGAGCGTCCTCCGTGTGCACAAAAATAGGCCACGGGCAGAGCCGCACCCAAAAATAACCGCCCGAAGGCCGGGGCGCCAAGTTCGTCCAGCGGAAAAAGGCCACAAAAACGGGTGGGCTATAGCCTTGGGGGGTGGGGCTGTCCAAGTTCATCCGCCGGACTCGGAATGGGGCGAGACTTTGCGAGCGGCCTCCGTGTGCCAAAAATAGGCCGCGGGCACAGCCACGCCCAATAATAACCACCCGAAGACCGGGGCGCCAAGTTCGTCCAGCGGAAAAAGGCCACAAAAGCGTGTGGGCTATAGCCTTGGGGGGTGTGGCTGTTCAAGTTCGTCTGCAGGACTAGGAATGGGGCGAGACTTTGCAAACGGCCTCCGTGTGCCAAAAATAGGCCATGGGCACAGCCGCGCCCAAATATAACCGCCCGAAGTCCGGGGCGCCAAGTTCGTCCAACGGAAAAAGGCCACAAAAACGGGTGGGCTATAGCCTTGGGGGGTGGGGCTGGCCAAATTCCTCCGCCGGACTCGGAATGGGGGGAGACTTTGCGAGCGGCTTCCGTGTGCCAAAAATAGGCCCCGGGCACAGCCGCGCCCAAAAATAACCGCCCGAAGGCCGGGGCGCCACGTTCGTCCAGCGGAAAAAGGCCACAAAAACGGGTGGGCTATACCCTTGGGGGGTGGGGCTGGCCAAGTTCGTCCGCCGGACTCGAAATGGGGGAAGACTTTGCGAGCAGCTTCCATGTGCCAAAAATGGGCCGCAGACACGGCCGCACCCAAAAATAACCGACCGAAAGACGGGGCGCCAAGTTCGTCCAGCGGAAAAAGGCCGCAAAAACGGGTGGGCTATAGCCTTGGGGGGTGGGGCTGGCCAAGTTCGTCCGCCGGACTCGGAATGGGGGAAGACTTTGCGAGCAGCTTCCATGTGCCAAAAATTGGCCGCAGGCACAGCCGCGTCCAAAAATAACCGCCCGAAGGCCGGGGCGCCAAGTTCGTCCAGCGGAAAAAGGACACAAAAACGGGTGGGCTATAGCCTTGGGGGGTGGGGCTGGCCAAGTTCGTCCGCCTGACTCAGAATGGGCTGAGACTTTGCGAACAGCCTCCGTGTGCCAAAAATAGGCTGCGGGCACAGCCACGCCCAAAAATAACCGCCCGAAGGCTGGTGCGCCAAGTTCGTCCAGCGGAAAAAGGCCACAAAAACGGGTGGGGTATAGCCTTGGGGGGTGGGGCTGGCCAAGTTCGTCCGCCGGACTCGGAATGGGATGAGACTTTGCGAGCGGCCTCCGTGTGCCAAAATAGGCTGCGGGAACAGCCACGCCCAAAATAACCGCCCGAAGGCTGGTGCGCCAAGTTCGTCCAGCGGAAAAAGGCCACAAAAACGGGTGGGGTATAGCCTTGGGGGGTGGGGCTGGCCAAGTTCGTCCGCCTGACTCAGAATGGGCTGAGACTTTGCGAACAGCCTCCGTGTGCCAAAAATAGGCTGCGGGCACAGCCACGCCCAAAAATAACCGCCCGAAGGCTGGTGCGCCAAGTTCGTCCAGCGGAAAAAGGCCACAAAAACGGGTGGGGTATAACCTTAGGGGGTGGGGCAGGCCAAGTTTGTCCGCCGGACTCGGAATGGGCCGAGACTTTGCGAACGGCCTCCGTGTACTAAAAATAGGCCGCGGGCACAGCCGCGCCCAAAAATAACAGCTCGAAGGCCGGGGCGCCAAGTTCGTCCAGCGGAAAAAGGACACAAAAACGGGTGGGCTATAGCCTTGGGCGTGGAGCTGGTCAAGTTCGTCCGCCGGACTGCGAATGGGGCGAGACTTTGCGAACGGCCTCCGTGTGCCAAAAATAGGCCGCGGGCACAGCCGCACACAAAAATAACCGCCCGAAGGCCGGTGCGCCAAGTTCGTCCAGCGGAAAAAGGCCACAAAAACGGGTGGGCTAGCCGGGGCGCCAAGTTCGTCCAGCGGGAAAAGCCCACAAAAACGGGTGGGCTAAAGCCTTGGGGGGTGGGGCTGGCCAAGTTCGTCCGCCGGACTCGGAATGGGACGAGACTTTGCGAGCGGCCTCTGTGTGCTAAAAATAAGAAGTGGGCACAGCCGCTCCCAAAAATAACCGCCCAAAGGCCGGGGCGTCAAGTTCGTCCAGCGGAAAAAGGCCACAAAAACGGGTGGGCTATAGCCTTGGGGGGTGTAGCTGGCCAAGTTCGTCCGCCGGACTAGGAATGGGTCGAGACTTTGCGAGCGGCCTCCGTGTGCCAAAAATAGGCCGCGGGCACAGCCGCACGCAAAAATAACCGCCCGAAGGCTGGGGCGCCAAGTTCGTCCAGCGGAAAAAGGCCACAAAAACGGGTGGGCTATAGCCTTGGGGGGTGGAGCAGGCCAAGTTCGTCCGCCAGACTGGGAATGGGGCGAGACTTTGCAAGCGGCCTCCGTGTGCCAAAAATAGGCCGCGGTCACAGCCGCGCCCAAAAATAACTGCCCGAAGGCCGGGGTACCAAGTTCGTCCAACGAAAAAAGGCCACAAAAACGGGTGTGCTATAGCCTTGGGGGTGGGGCTGGCCAAGTTCGTCCGCCGGACTCGGAATGGGGTGAGACTTTGCGAGTGGCCTTCGTGTGCCAAAAATAGGCCGCGGGCACAGCCGCGCCCAAAAATAACCTCCCGAAGGCCGGGGCTCCAAGTTCATCCAGCGGGAAAAGGCCACAAAAACGGGTGGGCTATAGCGTTGGGGGGTGGTGCTGGCCAAGTTCGTCCGCCGGACTCGGAATGGGGCGAGACTTTGCGAGTAGCCTCCGTGTGCCAAAACTAGGCCGCGGGCACAGCCGCGCCCAAAAATAACTGCCCGAAGGCCGGGGCGCCAAGTTCGTCCAGCGGAAAAAGGCCACAAAAACGGGTGGGCTATAGCCTTCGGGGGTGGGGCTGGCCAAGTTCGTCCGCCAGACTCGGAATAGGGTGAGACTTTGCGAGCGGCCACCGTGTGCCAAAAATAGGCCGCGGGCACAGCCTCGCCCAAAAATAACCACCCGAAGGCCGGGGCGCCAAGTTTGTCCAGTGAAAAAAGGCCACAAAAATGGGTGGGCTGCAGCTTTGGGGGGTGTAGCTGGCCAAGTTCGTCTGCCGGACTGGGAATGGGGCGAGACTTTTCAAGCGGCCTCCGTGTGCCAAACATAAGCCGTGGGCACAGCCACTCCAAAAATAACCGCCCAATGGCCGGTCAGCCAAGTTCGTCCAGCGGAAAAAGGCCACAAAAACGGGTGGGCTATAGCCTTGGGGGTGGTGCTGGCCAAGTTCGTCCGCCGGACTCGGAATGGGGCGAGACTTTGCGAGTGGTCTCCATGTACCAAAAATAGGCCGCAGGCACAGCCGCGCCCAAAAATAACCGCCCAAAGGCCGGGGCGCCAAGTTTGTCCAGCGAAAAAAGGCCACAAAAACGGGAGGGCTATAGCCGTGGGGGGTGGGGCTGGCCAAGTTCTTCCGCCGGACTCGGAATGGGGCGAGACTTTGCGAGCGGCCTCCGTGCGCCAAAAATAGGCCGCAGGCACAGCCGCAACCAAAAATAACCGCCCGAACGCCGGGGCGCCAAGTTCATCCAGCGGAAAAACTCCACAAAAACGGGTGGGCTATAGCCCAGGGGGGTGGGGCTGGCCAAGTTCGTCCGCCAGACTCGGAATGGGGCGATACTTTGCGAGTAGCCTCCGTGTGCAAAAATAGGCCGCGGGCACAGCCGAAACCAAAAATAACCGCCCGAAGGCCGGGTCGCCAAGTTCGTCCAGCGGAAAAAGACCACAAAAACGGGCGGGCTATAGCCTTTGGGGTGGGGCTGGCCAAGTTCGTCCGCCGGACTCGGAATGGGGCGCGAATTTGGGAGCGGACTCCGTGTGCCAAAAATAGGCCGCGGGCACAGCCGTACCAAAAAATAAAAGCCCGTTGGCCGGGGCGCCATGTTCGTCCTGCGGAAAAAGTCACAAAAACGGGTGGGCTATAGCCTTGGGGGTGGGGCTGGCCAAGTTCGTTCGCCGGACTCGGAATGGGGCGAGAGTTTGCGAGCGGCCTCCGTCTGCTAAAAATAGGTCGCGGGTACAGCCGCTCCCAAAAATACCCACCCGAAGGCAGCGGCGCCAAGTTCGTCCAGCGGACAAAGGCCACAAAAACGGGTGGGCTATAGCCTTGGGGGTGGGGGCTGGCCAAGTTCGTCCGCCGGACTCGGAATGGGGCGAGAATTTACGAGCGGCCTCCGTGTGCCAAAAATAGGCCGCGGGCACAGCCGTGCCCAAAAATAACAGCCCACTGGCCGGGGCGCCAAGTTCGTCCAGCGGAAAAAGGCCACAAAAACAGGTGGGCTATAGCCTTGGGGGGTGGGGCCGGCCAAGTTTGTCCGCCGGACTCGGAATGGGGTGAGACATTGCGAACGGCCTCTGTGTGCCAAAAATAGGCCGCGGGCACAGCCGTGGCCAAAAATAATCACCCGAATGCCGAGGCGCCAAGTTCGTCCAGCGGAAAAAGGCCACAAAAATGGGTGGGCTATAGCCTTGGGGGGTAGGGCTGGCCATGTTCGTCCGCCGGACTCGGAATGGGGCGAGACTTTGCGAGCGGCCTCCGTGTGCCAAAAACCGGCCGCGGGCACAGCCGCGCCTAAAAGTAACAGCCCGAAGGCCGGGGCGCCAAATTCGTCCAGCGGAAAAAGGCCACAAAAACGGGTGGGCTATAGCCTTGGGGGGTGGGGCTGGCCAAGTTCGTCCGCCGGACTCGGTATGGGGGGAGACTTTGCGAGCGGCCTCCGTGCGCCAAAAATAGGCCGCGGGCACAGCCGCGTCCAAAAAAAACCGCCCGATGGCCGGAGCGCCAAGTTCGTCCCGCGGAAAAAGGCCACAAAAACGGGAGGGCTATAGCCTTGGGGGGTGGGGCTGGCCAAGTTCGTCCGCCGGACTCAGAATGGGGTGAGACTTTGCGAGCGGCCTCTGTGTGCCAAAAATAGGCCACGGGCACAGCCGCGCCCAACAATAACCGCCCGAAGGCCGGGGCGCCAAGTTCGTCCAGCGGAAAAAGGCCACAAAAACGGGTGGGCTATAGCTTTGGGGGGTGGGGCTGGCCAAGTTCGTCTGCCGGACGAGGAGTGGGACGAGACTTTGCGAACGGCCTCCGTGTACCAAAAATAGGCCACGGGAACAGCCGCGGCCAAAAATAACCGCCCGAAGGCCGGGGCGCAAGGTTCGTCCAGGGGAAAAAGGCAACAAAAACGGGTGGGTTAGAGCCTTGGGGGGTGGGGCTGGCCATGTTCGTCCGCCGGACTCGGAATGGGACGAGACTTTGCGAGCGGCCTCCGTGTGCCAAAAATAGGCCGCGGGCACAGCCACGTCCAAAAATAACTGCCGGAAGGCCGGGGCGCCAAGTTCGTCAAGCGGAAAAAGGCCACAAAAATGGGTGGGCTATAGCCTTGCGGGATGGGCCTGGCCAAGTTCGTCCGCCGGACTCGGAATGGGGCGAGACTTTGCGAGCGGCCTCCGTGTTCCAAAAATAGGCCGCGGGCATAGCCGCGTCCAAAAATAATGGCTCGAAGGCCGGGGCGCCAAGTTCGTCCAGCGGAAAAATGCCACAAAAATGGGTGGGCTATAGCCTTGGGGGGTGGGGCTGGCCAAGTTCGTCCGCCGGACTCAGAATAGGGCGAGACTTTGCGAGCGGCTTCCGTGTGCCAAACATTTGCCGCAGGCACAGACGCACCAAAAAATAACCGCCCGAAGGCCGGGGCGCCAAGTTCGTCCAGCGGAAAAAGGCCACAAATACGGGTGGGCTGTAGCCTTGGGGGGTGGCGCTGGCCAAGTTCGTCCGCCGGACTCGGAATTGGGTTAGATTTTTCGAGTGTCCTCCGTGTGACAAAAATTGGCCGTTGCCTCTGCCGCGCCAAAAAATAACCGCCCGAAGGCCGGGGTGGCAAGTTCGTCCAGCGGAAAAAGGCCACAAAAATGGGTGGGCTATAGCCTTGGGGGTTGGGGCTGGCCAAGTTCGTCCGCCGGACTCGGGATGGGGCGAGACTTTGCGAGCGGCTTCCTTGTGCCAAAAATAGGCCGTGGGCACAGCCTCCCCCAAAAATAACTGCCCGAAGGCCGGGGCGCCATGTTCGTCCAGTGGAAAAAGCCACAAAAACGGGTGGGATATAGCCCTGGGGGGTGGGGCTGGCCAAGTTCGTCCGCCGGACTCGGAATGGGGTGTGACATTGCGAGCGGCCTCCGTGTGCCAAAAATAGGCCGCGGGCACAGCCGCGCCCAAAAATAAGGCCCGAAGGACGGGGCACCAAGTTCGTCCAGCGGTAAAAGGCCACAAAAATGGGTGGGCTATGGCCTTGGGGGGTGGGGCTGGCCAAGTTCGTCCGCCTGACTCGGAATGGGACGAGACTTTGCGAGCGGCCTCCGTGTGCAAAAAATAGCCCACGGGCTCAGCCGTACCCAAAAATAACCGCCCGAAGGCCGGAGCGCCAAGTTCGTCCAGCGGTAAAAGGCCACAAAAATGGGTGGGCAATAGCCTTGGGGGGTGGGGCAGGCCACGTTCGTCCACCGGACTCGGAATGGGGTGAGACTTTGCGAACGGCCTCCGTGTGCCAAAAATAGACCGCGGGCACAGCTGCGCCAAGTTCGTCCAGCGGAAAAAGTTTAGAAAAGCGGGTGGCCTATAGCCTTGGGGTGTGGTGCTGGCAAAGTTCATCCGCCGGACTCGGAATGGGGCGAGACTTTGCGAGCGGCCTCTGTGTTGTAAAAATAGGCCGTGGTCACAGCCGCGCCCAAAAATAACTGCCTGAAGGCCGTGGCGGCAAGTTCGTCCAGCGGAAAAAGGCCACAAAAACGGGTGGGCTATGTCCTTGGGGGGTAGGGCTTGCCAAGTTCGTCCTCCGGACTCAGAATGGGCCGAGCCTTTGCGAATGGCTTACGTGTGCCAAAAATAGGGCACGGGAACAGCCGCGGCCAAAAATAACCGCCCGACGGCCGGGGCGCAAGGTTCGTCTAGGGGAAAAAGGCAACAAAAACGGGTGGGCTAGAGCCTTGGGGGGTGGGGCTGGCCATGTTCGTCCGCCGGAATCGGAATGGGACTAGACTTTGCGAGCGGCCTCCGTGTGCCAAAAATAGGCCGCGGGCACAGCCACGTCCAAAAATAACTGCCGGAAGGCCGGGGCGCCAAGTTCATCAAGCGGAAAAAGGCCACAATAATGGGTGGGTTATAGCCTTGCGGGATGGGCCTGGCCAAGTTCGTCCGCCGGACTCGGAATGGGGCGAGACTTTGCGAGCGGCCTCCGTGTTCCAAAAATAGGCCGCGGGCATAGCCGCGTCCAAAACATAACGGCCCGAAGGCCGGGGCGCCAAGTTCGTCCAGCGGAAAAAGGCCACAAAAACGGGTGGGCTATAGCCTTGGGGGGTGGGGTTGGCCAAGTTCGTCCGCCGGACTCAGAATAGGGCGAGACTTTGCGAGCGGCTTCCGTGTACCAAAAATTTGCCGCAGGCACAAACGCAACAAAAAATAACCGCCCGAAGGCCGGGGCGCCAAGTTCGTCCAGCGGAAAAAGGCCACAAAAACGGGTGGCCTGTAGCCTTGGGGGGTGGCGCTGGCCAAGTTCGTCCGCCGGACTCGGAATGGGGTGAGATTTTACGAGCGTCCTCCGTGTGACAAAAATAGGCCGTGGCCGCTGCCGCGCCCAAAAATAACCGCCCGAAGGCCGGGTGGCAAGTTCGTCCAGCGGAAAAAGGCCACAAAAACGGGTGGGCTATAGCCTTGGGGGTTGGGGCTGGCCAAGTTCGTCCACCGGACTGGGGATGGGGCGAGACTTTGCGAGCGGCTTCCTTGTGCCAAAAATAGGCCGTGGGCACAGCCTCCCCCAAAAATAACCGCCCGAAGGCCGGGGCGCCATGTTCGTCCAGCGGAAAAAGCCACAAAAACGGGTGGGATATAGCCCTGGGGGGTGGGGCTGGCCAAGTTCGTCCGCCGGACTCGGAATGGGGTGTGACATTGTGAGCGGCCTCCGTGTACCAAAAATAGGCCACGGGCACAGCCGCTCCCAAAAATAACCGCCCGATGGCTGGGGCTCTAAGTTCGTCTAGCGGAAAAAGGCCACAAAAACAGGTGGGCTATAGCCTTGAGGGGTGGGGCTGGCCATGTTCGTCCGCCGGACTCGGAATGGGGCGAGACTTTGCGAGCAGTCTCCGTGTGCCAAAAATAGGCCGCGGGCATGGCCGTGCCCAAAAATAACTGCCCGAAGGCCGGGGCACCAAGTTCGTCCAGCGGAAAAAGGCCACAAAAACGGGTGGGCTATAGCCTTAGGGGGTGGGGCTGGCCAAGTTCGTCCGCCGGACTCGGAATGGGGCGAGACTTTGCGAGCGGCCTCCGTGTGCCAAAAATAGGCCACGGTCACGGCCGTACCCAAAAATAACCACCCGAAGGCCGGGCCGCCAAGTTCGTCCAGCGGAAAAAGGCCACAAAAACGGTTGGGCTATATCCTTGGGGGGTGGGGCTGGCCAAGTTCGTTCGCCGGACTTGGAATGGGGCGAGAGTTTGCGAGTGGCGTCCGTGTACCAAAAATAGGCCGCGGGTACAGCCGCGCCCAAAAATAACCGCCCGAAGGCCGGGGCGCCAAGTTCGTCCAGCGGAAAAAGGCCACCATAACAGGTGGGCTATAGCCTTGGGCGGTGGGGCTGGCCAACTTCGTCCGCCAGACTCGGAATGGCGCGAGACTTTGCGAGGCGCCTCCGTGTGCAAAAAATAGGCCGCGGGCACAGCCGCGCCCAAAAATACCCGCCCGAAGGCCGCGGCGTCAAGTTCGTCCAGCGGAAAAAGGCCACAAAAACAGGTCGGCTATAGCCTTGGGGGGTGGGGATGGCCTACTTCGTCCGCCGGTCTCGGAATGGCGCGAGACTTTGCGAGGCGCCTCTGTGTGGCAAAAATAGGCCGTGGGTACAGCTGCGCCCAAAAATACCCGCCCGAAGGCCGCGGCGCCAAGTTCGTCCAGCGGAAAAAGGCCACAAAAACGGGAGGGCTATAGCCGTGGGGGGTGGGGCTGGCCATGTTCGTCCGCCGGACTCGGAATGGGGCTATACTTTGTGAGTGGCCTCCGTGTGCCATAAATAGGCCGCGGAAACAGCCGTAACCAAAAATAACCGCCCGAAGGCCGGGGCGCCAAGTTCGTCCAGCGGAAAAAGGCCACAAAAACGGGTGGGCTATAGCCTTGGGGGGTGGGGCTGGCCGACTTCGTCCGCCGGACTCGGAATGGCGTGAGACTTTGCGAGGCGCCTCCGTGTGCCAAAAATAGGCCGCGGGTACAGCCGCGCCCAAAAATAACCGCCCGAAGGCCGGGGCGCCAAGTTCGTCCAGCGGAAAAAGGCCACCATAACAGGTGGGCTATAGCCTTGGGGGGTGGGGCCGGCCAAGTTTGTCCGCCGGACTCGGAATGGGGCGAGACTTTTCGAGCAGCCTCTGTGTACCAAAAATAGGCCGCGGGCACAGCCGCGCCCAAAAATAATCGCCCCAATGCCGGGGCGCCAAGTTCGTCCAGCGGAAAAAGGCCACAAAAACGGGTGGGCTATAGCCTTGGGGGGTAGGGCTGGCCAAGTTGGTCCGCCGAACTCGGAATGGGGCGAGAGACTGCAGCGGCCTCAGTGTGCCAAAAATAGGCCGTAGGCACAGTAATGCCCAAAATAACCACCCGAAGGCCGGGCGCCAAGTTCGTCCAGCGGAAAAAGGCCACAAAAACGGGAGGGCTATAGCCGTGGGGGGTGGGGCTGGCCATGTTCGTCCGCCGGACTCGGAATGGGGCTATACTTTGCGAGTGGCCTCCGTGTGCCATAAATAGGCCGCAGAAACAGCCGTAACCAAAAATAACCGCCCGAAGGCCGGGGCGCCAAGTTCGTCCAGCGGAAAAAGGCCACAAAAACGGGTGGGCTATAGCCTTGGGGGGTGGGGCTGGCCGACTTCGTCCGCCGGACTCGGAATGGCGTGAGACTTTGCGAGGCACCTCCGTGTGCCAAAAATAGGCCGCGGTCACAGCCGCGCCCAAAAATACCCACCCGAAGGCCGCGGCGCCAAGTTCGTCCTACGGAAAAAGGCCAGAAAAACGGGTGGGCTATAACCTTGGGGGGTGGGGCTGGCCAACTTCTTCCGCCGGACTCGGAATGGCGCGAGACTTTGCGAGGAGCCTCCGTGGGCCAAAAATAGGCCGCGGGCACAGCCACGTCCAAAAATACCCGCCCGAAGGCCGCGGCGCCGAGTTCGTCCAGCGGAAAAAGGCCACAAAAACGGGTGGGCTATAGCCTTGGGGGGTGGGGCTGGCCAACTTCGTCCGCCGGACTCGGAATGGCGCGAGACTTTACGAGGAGCCTCCGTGTGCCAAAAATAGGCCGCGGGCACAGCCGCGCCCAAAAATACCGCCCTGGAGACGCGCGGCGCCAAGTTCGTCCAGCGGTAAAAGGCCAGAAAAACAGGTGGGGGCTATAGCCTTGGCGGTGGGGCTGGCCACTTCGTCCGCCAGACTCGGAATGGCGCGAGACTTTGCGAGGCGCCTCCGTGTGCCAAAAATAGGCGACGCGGGCACAGCCGCGCCCAAAAATACCGCCCGAAGGCCGCGGCGTCAAGTTCGTCCAGCGGAAAAAGGCCACAAAAACAGGTCGGCTATAGCCTTGGGGGGTGGGGATGGCCTACTTCGTCCGCCGGTCTCGGAATGGCGCGAGACTTTGCGAGGCGCCTCTGTGTGGCAAAAATAGGCCGAGGGCACAGCTGCGCCCAAAAATACCCGCCCGAAGGCCGCGGCGCCAAGTTCGTCCAGTGGAAAAAGGCCACAAAAACGGGTGGGCTATAGCCTTGGGGGGTGGGGCTGGCCCACTTCGTCCGCCGGACTCGGAATGGCACAAGACTTTGCGAGGCGCCTCCGTGTGCCAAAAATAGGCCGCGGGCACAGCCTCGCCCAAAAATACCCACCCGAAGGCCGCGGCGCCAAGTTCGTCCTGCGGAAAAAGTCCAGAAAAACGGGTGGGCTATAGCCTTGGGGGGTGGGGATGGCCCACTTCGTCCGCCGGACTCGGAATGGCGCGAGACTTTGCGAGGTGCCTCCGTGTGCCAAAAATAGGCCGCGGGCACAGCCGCGCCCAAAAATACCCGCCCGAAGGCCGCCGCGACAAGTTCGTCCAACGGAAAAGGCCATAAAACGGGGTGGGCTATTGCCTTGGGGGGTGGGGCTGGCCAACTTCGTCCGCTGGACTCGGAATGGCGCGAGACTTTGCGAGGCGCCTCCGTGTGCCAAAAATAGGCCGCGGGCACAGCCGCGCCCAAAAATACCCGCCCGAAGGCCGCCGCGACAAGTTCGTCCAACGGAAAAAGGCCGCAAAAACGGGTGGGCTATACCTTGGGGGGTGGGGCTGGCCAACTTCGTCCGCCGGACTCGGAATGGCGCGAGACTTTGCGAGGCGCCTCCGTGTGCCAAAACTAGGCCGCGGGAACAGCCGCGCCCAAAAATAGCCGCCCGAAGGCCGCCGCGACAAGTTCGTCCAGCGGAAAAAGGCCACAAAAACGGGTGGGCTATAGCCTTGGGGGGTGGGGCTGGCCGACTTCGTCCGCCGGACTCAGAATGGCGCGAGAGTTTGCGAGGCGTCTCCGTGTGCCAGAAATAGGCCGCGGGCACGGCCGCGCCGAAAAATACCCGCGCGAAGGCCGCGGCGCCAAGTTCGTCCAGCGGAAAAAGGCCACAAACCCGGGTGGGCTATAGCCTTGGGGGGTGGGGCTGGCCAACTTCGTCCGCCGGACTCGGAATGGCGCGAGACTTTGCGAGGCGCCTCCGTGTACAAAAAATAGGCGGCGGGCACAGCGGCGCCCAAAAATAACCTACCGAAGGCCCCGGCGACAAGTTCGTCCAGCGGAAAAAGGCCCCAAAACGGGTGGGGCTATCCCCTGGGGGTTGTGGCTGGCCAACTTCGTCCGCCGGACTCGGAATGGCGCGAGACTTTCCGAGGCGCCTCCGCGTGCCAAAAATAGGCCGCGGGCACAGCCGCGCCCAAAAATAACCGACAGAAGGACACCGCGACAAGTTCGTCAATCGGGAATAGGCCACGAAAACGGGGGGGATATAGCCTGGGGGGGTGGGGCTCGCCCACTTCGTCCGCCAGACTCGGAATGGCGCGAGACTTTGCGAGGGGCCTCCGTGTGCCAAAACTAGGCCGCGGGAACAGCCGCGCCCAAAAATAGCCGCCCGAAGGCCGCCGCGACAAGTTCGTCCAGCGGAAAAAGGCCACAAAAACGGGTGGGCTATAGCCTTGGGGGGTGGGGCTGGCCGACTTCGTCCGCCGGACTCAGAATGGCGCGAGAGTTTGCGAGGCATATCCGTGTGCCAGAAATAGGCCGCGGGCACGGCCGCACCCAAAAATACCCGCCCGAAGGCCGCGGCGCCAAGTTCGTCCAGCGGAAAAAGGCCACAAAAACGGGTGGGCTATAGCCTTGGGGTGTGGGGCTGGCCAACTTCGTCCGCCGGACTCGGAATGGCGCGAGACTTTGCGAGTCACCTCCGTGTAAAAAAAATAGGCCGCGGGCACAGCCGCGCCCAAAAATAACCGCCCGAAGGCCGGGGCGCCAAGTTCGTCCAGCGGAAAAAGGCCGCAAAAACGGGTGGGCTATAGCCTTGGGGGGTGGGGCTGGCCAACTTCGTCCGCTGGACTCGGAATGGTGCGAGACTTTGCGAGCAGCCTCCATGTGCCGAAAATAGGCCCCGGGCGCAGCCGCGCCTAAAAATAACCGCCCGAAGGCCGGGGCGCCAAGTTCGTCCACCAAAAAAATGCCACAAAAACGGGTGGGCTATAGCCTTGGGGGGTGGGGCTGGGCATCTTCGTCGGCCGGACTCGGAATGGCGCGAGACTTTGTGAGCAGTCTCCGTGAACCAAAAATAGGCCCCGGGCAAAGCCGCACCCAAAAATAACCGCCCGAAGGCCGGGGCGCCAAGTTCGTCCAGCGGAAAAAGGACATAAAAACGGGTGGGCCATAGCCTTGGGGGGTGGGGCTGGCCATCTTCGTCGGCCGGACTCGGAATGGCGCGAGACTTTGTGAGCAGTCTCCGTGAACCAAAAATAGGCCCCGGGCACAGCCGCACCCAAAAATAACCGCCCGAAGGCCGGGGCGCCAAGATCGTCCAGCGGAAAAAGGACATAAAAACGGGTGGGCCATAGCCTTGGGGGGTGGGGCTGGCCAACTTCGTCCGCCGGACTCGGAATGGCGCGAGACTTTGCGAGCGGCCTCCGTGTGCCAAAACTAGGCCCCGGGCAGAGCCGCGCCCAAAAGTAACCGCCCGAAGGCCGGGGCGCCAAGTTCGTCCAGCGGAAAAAGGCCACAAAAACGGGTGGGCTATAGCCTTGGGGGGTGGGGCTGGCCAACTTCGTCCGCCGGACTCGAAATGGCGCGAGACTCTGCGAGCAGCCTCCGTGTGCCAAAAATAGGCCCCGGGCACAGCCGCGCCCGAAAGTAATCACCCCAAGGCCGGGGCGCCAAGTTCATCCAGCGGAAAAAGGCCACAAAAACGGGTGGATTGTAGCCTTGGGGGGTGGGGCTGGCCAAGTTCGTCCGCCGGACTCGGAATGGCGCGAGACTTTGCGAGCGGCCTCCGTGTGCCAAATATAGGCCCCTGGCACAGCCGCGCCGAAAAATAACCGCCCGAAGGCCAGGGCACCAATTTCGTCCAGCGGAAAAAGGCCACAAAAACGGGCGGCCTATAGCCTTGGGGGCTGGGGCTGGCCAACTTCGTCCGCCGGACTCGGAATGGCGCGAGACTTTGCGAGCGGCCTCCGTGTGAAAAAAATAGGCCGCGGACTCAGCCGCGAACAAAAATAACCGCCCGAAGGCCGGGGCGCCATGTTCGTCCAGCGGAAAAAGGCCACAAAAACGGGTGGGCTATAGCCTTGGGGGGTGGGGCTGGCCAACTTCGTCCGCCGGATTCGGAATGGTACGAGACTTTGCGAGCGGCTTCCGTGTGCCAAAAATAGGTCCCGGGCACAGCCGCGCCCAAAAATAACCCCCCGAAGGCCGGGGCGCCAAGTTAGTCCAGCGGAAAAAGGCCACAAAAACGGGTGGGCTATAGCCTTGGGGGGTGGGGCTGGCCAACTTCGTCCGCCGGACTCG
Source organism: Citrus sp. QX-2021 (assembly GCA_030444885.1). Lineage (NCBI taxonomy): Eukaryota > Viridiplantae > Streptophyta > Magnoliopsida > Sapindales > Rutaceae > Citrus > Citrus sp. QX-2021. The sequence goes on along the minus strand of JAUJEF010000328.1, from coordinate 8,224 downwards.
GACTGGCGTGAGACTTTGCGAGCGGCCTCCGTGTGCCAGAAATAGGCCCTGGGCACAGCCGCGCCCAAAAATAACCCCCCGAAGGCCGGGGCACCAAGTTCGTCCAGCGGAAAAAGGCCACAAAAACGGGTGGGCTATAGCCTTGGGGGGTAGGGCTGGCCCACTTCGTCCGCCGGACTTGGAATGGCGCGAGACTTTAGGAGGCGCCTCCGTGTAACAAAAATAGGCTGCGGGCACAGCCGCGCCCAAAAATACCCGACCGAAGTCCGCGGCGCCAAGCTCGTCCAGCGGAAAAAGGCCTCAAAAACGGGTGGGCTATAGCCTCGGGGGGTGGGGCTGGGCAACTTCGTCCGCCGGACTCGGAATGGCGCGAGACTTTGCGAGGCACCTCCGTGTGCAAAAATAGGCTGCGGACACAGCCGCGCCCAAAAATACCCGCTCCAAGCCGCGGCGCCAAGTTCGTCCAGCGGAAAAAGGCCACAAAAACGGGTGGGCTATAGCCTTGGGGGGTGGGGCTGGCCACCTTCGTCCGCCGGACTCGGAATGCCGCGACACTTTGCGAGGGGCCTCCGTGTGCCAAAAATAGGCCGCGACCAAAGCCGCGCCCAAAAATAACCTCCCGAAGGCCGGGGCGCCAAGTTCGTCCAGCGGAAAAAGGCCTCAAAAACGGGTGGGCTATAGCCTTGGGGGGTGGGGCTGGCCAACTTCGTCCGCCGGACTCGGAATGGCGCGAGACTTTGCGAGCGGCCTCCGTGTGAAAAAAATAGGCCGCGGGCTCAGCCGCGCCCAAAAATAACCGCCCGAAGGCCGGGCCGCCAAGTTCGTCCAGCGGAAAAAGGCCACAAAAACAGGTCGGCTATAGCCTTGGGGGGTGGGGCTGGCTAACTTCGTCCGCCGGACTCGGAATGCCGCGAGACTTTGCGAGGGGCCTCCGTGTGCCAAAAATAGGCCGCGGCCAAATCCGCGCCCAAAAATAACCGACCGAAGTCCTGGGCGCCAAGTTCGTCCAGCGGAAAAAGGCTACAAAAACGGGTTGGCTATAGCCTTGGGGGGTGGGGCTCGCCCACTTCATCCGTCGGACTCGGAATGCCGTGAGACTTTGCGAGGGGCCTCCGTGTGCCAAAAATAGGCCGCGGGCAAAGCCGCGTCCAAAAATAACCGCCCGAAGGCCGGGTCACCAAGTTCGTCCAGTGGAAAAAGGCCACAAAATCGGGTGGGCTATAGCCTTGGGGGGTGGGGCTGGCCCACTTCGTCCGCCGTACTCGGAATGCCGCGAGACTTTGCGAGGGGCTTCCGTGTGCCAAAAATAGGCCGCGGGCAAAGCCGCACCTAAAAATAACCGGCGGAAGGCCGCGGCGCCAAGTTCGTCCAGCGGAAAAAGGCCACAAAAACGGGTGGGCTATAGCCTTGGGGGGTGCGGCTGGCCCACTTCGTCCGCCGGACTCGGAATGCCGCGAGACTTTGCGAGCGGCCTCCGTGTGCCAAAAATAGGCCCCGGGCACAGCCGCAGCCAAAAATAACCGCCCGAAGGCCGGGGCGCCAAGTTCGTCCAGCGGAAAAAGGCCGCAAAAACGGGTGGGCTATAGCCTTGGGGGGTGGGGCTGGCGAACTTCGTCCGCCGGACTCGGAATGGCGCGAGACTTTGCGTGGCGCCTCCGTGTGCCAAAAATAGGCCCCGGGCACAGCCGCGCCCAAAAATAACTGCCCGAAGGCCGGGGCGACAAGTTCGTCCAACGGAAAAAGGCCGCAAAAACGGGTGGTCTATAGCCTTGGGGGGTGGGGCTGGCCAACTTCGTCCGCCGGACTCGGAATGGCGCGAGACTTTGCGAGCGGCCTCCGTGTGCCATAAATAGCCCCCGGGCACAGCCGCGCCCAAAAATAACCTCCCGAAGGCCGGGGCACCAAGTTCGTCCAGCGGAAAAAGGCCACAAAAACGGGTGGGCTATAGCCTTGGGGGGTGGGGCTGGCCAACTTCGTCTGCCGGACTCGGAATGCCGCGAGACTTTGCAAACGGCCTCCGTGTACCAAAAATAGGCCCCGGGCACAGCCGCGCCCAAAAATAACTGCCCGAAGGCCGGGGCGACAAGTTCGTCCAGCGGAAAAAGGCCGCAAACACGGGTGGTCTATAGCCTTGGGGGGTGGGGCTGGCCAACTTCGTCCGCCGGACTCGGAATGGCGCGAGACTTTGCGAGCAGCCTCCGTGTGCCAAAAATAGGCCCCCGGCACAGCTGGCGCCTAAAAATACCCGCCCGAAAGCCGCCGCGACAAGTTCGTCCAGCGGAAAAAGGCCACAAAAACGGGTGGGCTATAGCCTTGGGGGGTGGGGCTGGCCCACTTCGTCCGCCGGACTCAGAATGGCGCGAGACTTTGCGAGCAGCCTCCGTGTGCCAAAAATAGGCCCCCGGCACAGCCGTACCGAAAAATAACCGCCCGAAGGCAGGGGCGCCAAGTTCGTCCAGCGGAAAAAGGCCGCAAAAACGGGTGGGCTATAGCCTTGGGGAGTAGGGCTGGCCCACTTCGTCCGCCGGACTCGGAATGGCACGAGACTTTGGGAGCGGCCTCCGTGTACCAAAAATAGGCCCTGGACACAGCCGCACCCAAAAATAACCGCCCGAAGGCCGGGGCGCCAAGTTCGTCCAGCGGAAAACGGCCACAAAAACGGGTGGGCTGTAGCCTTGGGGGGTGGGGCTGGCCAACTTCGTCTGCCGGACTCGGAATGGCGCGAGACTTTGCGAACGGCCTCCTTGTGCCAAAAATAGGCCCCGGGCACAGCTGCACCCAAAATAACCGACCGAAGGCCGGGGCGCCAAGCTCGTCCAGCGGAAAAAGGCCGCAAAAACGGGTGGGCTATAGCCTTGGGGGGTGGGGCTGGCCAACTTCGTCCGCCGGAGTCGGAATGGCGCGAGACTTTACGAGCGGCCTCCGTGTGCCAAAAATAGGCCCCGGGCACAGCCGCGACCAAAAATAACCGCCCGAAGGTCAGGGCGCCAAGTTCGTCCAGCGGAAAAAGGCAGCAAAAATGGGTGGGCTATAGCCTTGGGGGGTGGGGCTGGCTAACTTCGTCCGCCGGACTCGGAATGACGCGAGACTTTGCGAGCCACCTCCGTGTGCCAAAAATAGGCCCCGGACACAGCCGCGCCCAAAAATAACCACCCGAAGGTCGGGGCGCCAAGTTCGTCCAGTGGAAAACGGCGACAAAAACGGGTGGGCTGTAGCCTTGGGGGATGGGGCTGGCCAACTTCGTCCGCCGGACTCGGAATGGAGCGAGACTTTGCGAGCGGCCTCCGTGTGCCAAAAATAGGCCCCGGACACAGCCGCGCCCAAAAATAACTGCCCGAAGGCCGGGGCGACAAGTTCGTCCAGCGGAAAAAGGCCGCAAAAACGGGTGGGCAATAGCCTTGGGGGGTGGGGCTGGCCAACTTCGTCCGCCGGACTCGGAATGGCGCGAGACTTTGCGAGCGGCCTCCGTGTGCCAAAAATAGGCCCCGGGCACAGCCGCGCCCAAAAATAACCGCCCGAAGGCCGGGGCGCCAAATTCGTCCAGCGGAAAAAGGCCACAACAACGGGTGGGCTATAGCCTTGGGGGGTGGGGCTGGCCCACTTTGTCCGCCGGACTCGGAATGGCGCGAGACTTTCGCGAGCGGCCTCCGTGTGCCAAAAATCGGCCCCAGGCACAACTGTGCCCAAAAATAACCGCCCGAAGGCCGGGGCGCCAAGTTCGTCCAGCGGAAAAAGGCCGCAAAAACGGGTGGGCAATAGCCTTGGGGGGTGGGGCTGGCCCACTTCGTCCGCCGGACTCGGAATGGCGCGAGACTTTGCGAGCGGCCTCCGTGTGCCATAAATAGGCCCCGGGCACAGCCACGCCCAAAAATAACCACCCGAAGGCCGGGGCGCCAAGTTCGTCCAGCGGAAAAAGGCCACAAAAACGGGTGGGCTATAGCCTTGGGGGGTGGGGCTGGCCCACTTCGTCCGCCGGACTCAGAATGGCGCGGGACTTTACGAGCGGCCTCCGTGTGCCAAAAATAGGCCCCGGGCACAGCCGCAGCCAAAAATAACCGCCCGAAGGCCGGGGCGCCAAGTTCGTCCAGCGGAAAAAGGCCGCAAAAACGGGTGGGCTATAGCCTTGGGGGGTGGGGCTGGCGAACTTCGTCCGCCGGACTCGGAATAGCGCGAGACTTTGCGTGGCGCCTCCGTGTGCCAAAAATAGGCCCCGGGCACAGCCGCGCCCAAAAATACCCGCCCGAAGGCCGCGGCGCCAAGTTCGTCGAGCGGAAAAAGGCCACAAAAAAGGGTGGGCGATAGCCTTGGGGGGTGAGGCTGGCCAACTTAGTCTGCCGCACTCGGAATGGCGCGGGACTTTGCGAGGCACCTCCGTGTGCCAAAAATAGGTCGCGGGCAAAGCCACGTCCAAAAATACCCGCCCGAAGGCCGCGGTGCCATGTTCGTCCAGCGGAAAAAGGCCACAAAAACGGGTGGGCTATAGCCTTGGGGGGTGGGGCTGGCCCACTTCGTCCGCCGGACTCAGAATGGCGCGAGACTTTGCGAGCGGCCTCCGTGTGCCAAAAATAGGCCCCCGGCACAGCCGTACCGAAAAATATCCGCCCGAAGGCAGGGGCGCCAAGTTCGTCCAGCGGAAAAAGGCCGCAAAAACGGGTGGGCTATAGCCTTGGGGAGTAGGGCTGGCCCACTTCGTCCGCCGGACTCGGAATGGCGCGAGACTTTCCGAGCGGCCTCCGTGTACCAAAAATAGGCCCCGGACACAGCCGCACCCAAAAATAACCACTCGAAGGCCGGGGCGCCAAGTTCGTCCAGCGGAAAACGGCCACAAAAACGGGTGGGCTGTAGCCTTGGGGGGTGGGGCTGGCCAACTTCGTCTGCCGGACTCGGAATGGCGCGAGACTTTGCGAACGGCCTCCTTGTGCCAAAAATAGGCCCCGGGCACAGCTACGCCCAAAAATAACCGACCGAAGGCCGGGGCGCCAAGCTCGTCCATCGGAAAAAGGCCGCAAAAACGGGTGGGCAATAGCCTTGGGGGGTGGGGCTGGCCCACTTCGTCCGCCGGACTCGGAATGGCGCGAGACTTTGCGAGCGGCCTCCTTGTACCAAAAATAGGCCCCGGGCACAGCCGCGCCCAAAAATACCCGCCCGAAGGCCGCGGCGCCAAGTTCGTCGAGCGGAAAAAGGCCACAAAAAAGGGTGGGCGATAGCCTTGGGGGGTGAGGCTGGCCAACTTAGTCTGCCGGACTCGGAATGGCGCGGGACTTTGCGAGGCACCTCCGTGTGCCAAAAATAGGTCGCGGGCAAAGCCACGTCCAAAAATACGCGCCCGAAGGCCGCGGTGCCAAGTTCGTCCAGCGGAAAAAGGCCACAAAAACGGGTGGGCTATAGCCTTGGGCGGTGGGGCTGGCCCACTTCGTCCGCCGGACTCGGAATGGCGCGAGACATTGCGAGCAGCCTCCATGTGCCAAAAATAGGCCCCGGGCACAGGCGCGCCCAAAAATAACCGCCCGAAGGCCGGGGCGCCAAGTTCGTCCAGCGGAAAAAGGCCGCAAAAACGGGTGGGCTATAGCCTTGGGGGGTGGGGCTGGCCGACTTCGTCCGCCGGACTCGGAATGGCGCGAGACTTTGCGAGCGGCCTCCGTGTGCCAAAAATAGGCCCCGGGCACAGCCGCACCCAAAAATAACCGCCCGAAGGCCGGGGCGCCGAGTTCGTCCAGCGGAAAAATGGCCAAAAAACGGGTGGGCTATAGCGTTGGGGGGAGGGGCTGGCCAACTTTGTCCGCCGGACTCAGAATGGGGCGAGACTTTGCGAGCGGCTTCCGCGTGCCAAAAGTAGGCCACGGGCACAGCCGCGCCCAAATATAACCGCCCGAAGGCCGGGGCGCCAAGTTCGTCCAGCGGAAAAATGGCCAAAAAACGGGTGGGCTATAGCCTTGGGGGGAGGGGCTGGCCAACATCGTGCGCCAGACTCGGAATGGGGTGAGACTATGCGAGCGGCCTCCGCGTGCCAAAAATATGCTGTGGGCACAGCCGCGCCCAAAAATAACAGCCCGAAGGCTGGGGGGCCAAGTTCGTCCAGCGGAAAAATGGCCAAAAAACGGGTGGGCTATAGCCTTGGGGGGAGGGGCTGGCCAACTTCGTCCGCTGGACTCGGAATGGGTCAAGACTTTGCGAGCGGCCTCCGCGTTCCAAAAAAAGGCCGTGTGAACAGCCGCGCCCAAAAATAACCACCCGAAGGCCGGGGCGCCAAGTTCGTCCAGCGGAAAAATGGCCAAAAAACGGGTGGGCTATAGCCTTGGGGGGAGGGGCTGGCCAACTTCGTCCGCCGGACTCGGAATGGGGCGACACTTTGCGAGTGGCCTCCGCGTGCCAAAAATAGGCCGCGGGTACAGCCGCGCCCAAAAATAACCCCCCAAAGGTCGGCGCGCCCAAACCCCCCAGCGGAAAAATGGCCAAAAAACGGGTGGGGTATTGCCTTGGGGGGAGGGGCTGCCCACTTTGTCCGCCGGACTCGGAATGGGGCGAGAATTTGCGAGCGGCCTCCACGTGCCAAAAATAGGCCATGGGCACAGCGGCGCCCAAAAATAACCGCCCGAAGGCCGGGGCGCCGAGTTCGTCCAGCGGAAAAATGGCCAAAAAACGGGTGGGCTATAGCGTTGGGGGGAGGGCTGGCCAACTTTGTCCGCCGGACTCAGAATGGGACGAGACTGCGAGCGGCCTCCGCGTGCCAAAAATAGGCCACACGGCACAGCGCGCCCAAATATAACCACCCGAAGGCCGGGGCGCCAAGTTCGTCCAGCGGAAAAATGGCCAAAAAGCGGGTGGGGGGTGGCGGTGGGGGGAGGGGCTGGCCAACTTTGTCCGCCGGACTCAGAATGGGGCGAGACTTTGCGAGCGGCCTCCGCGTGCCAAAAATAGGCCACGGGCACAGCCGCGCCCAAATATAACCACCCGAAGGCCGGGGCGCCAAGTTCGTCCAGCGGAAAAATGGCCAAAAAACGGGTGGGCTATAGCCTTGGGGGGAGGGGCTGGCCAACATCGTCCGCCAGACTCGGAATGGGGTGAGACTTTGCGAGCGGCATCCGCGTGCCAAAAATATGCTGTGGGCACAGCCGCGCCCAAAAATAACAGCCCGAAGGCCGGGGGGCCAAGTTCGTCCAGCGGAAAAATGGTCCAAAAACGGGCGGGGTATAGCCTTGGGTGGTGGGGCTGGCCAACTTCGTCCGCCGGACTCGGAATGCCGCGAGGCTTTACGAGGGGCCTCCGTGTACCAAAAATAGGCCGCGGGCAAAGCCGCGCCAAAAATTAACCGGTCGAAGGCCGCGGCGCCAAGTTCGTACAGCGGAAGAAGGCCACAAAAACGGGCGGGCTATGGCCTTGGGGGGTGGGGCTGGCCCACTTCGTCCGCCGGACTCGGAATGCCGCGAGACTTTGCGAGGGGCCTCCGTGTGACAAAAATAGGCCGCGGCGAAAGCCGCGACCGAAAATAACCGCCCGGCTGGCCGATGGGCGCCAAGTTCGTCCAGCGGAAAAAGCCCACAAAACGGGTGGGCTATAGCCTTGGGGGTGGGGCTGGCCCACTTCGTCTGCCGGACTCGGAATGCCGCGAGACTTTGCGAGGGGCCTCCGTGCCAAAAATAGGCTGCGGTCAAATCCGCGCCCAAAAATAACTGACCTGGAGGTCGCGGCGCCAACTTCTTCCCAGCGGACAAAGGCCACAAAACGGGTTGGCTATAGCCTTGGGGGTGGGGCTGGCCAACTTCGTTCGCCGGACTCGGAATGCCGTGAGACTTTACGAGGGGCCTCCGTGTGCCAAAACTAGGCCGCGGGCACAGCCATGTCCAAAAATAACCCCCCGAAGGTCGTTGCGCCCGAACCCCCCAGCGGAAAAATGGCCAAAAAACAGGTGGGCTATAGCCTTGGGGAGAGGGCTGGCCGACCGTCCGCCCGGACTCGGAATGGGGCGAGACTTTGCGAGCGGCCTCTGCATGCCAAAAATAGGCTGCGGGCACAGCCGCGCCCAAAAATAACCGCCCGCAGGCCGGGGCGCCAAGTTCGTCCAGCGGAAAAATGGACAAAAAACGGGTGGGCTATAGCCTTGGGGGGAGGGGCTGCCCAACATCGTCCGCCGGACTCGGAATGGGGCGAGACTGCGAGCGCCTCACAGGTTAAAAATAGGCCGCTGGCACAGCCGCGCCTAAAAAAAAACTGCCTGAAGGCCGGG
>JAUJEF010000327.1:0-61859 GCA_030444885.1 Citrus sp. QX-2021 | reverse complement strand
CATGTTCCAAAAATAGAGCCACCCAGGTGCCAGTCATCTAAAAATAACAGCCCGAAGGTCGGGCGCCAAGTTAGGTCCAGCGGAAAAGGCCACAAAAGCTAGGTGGGCTATAGCCTTGGGTGTGGGGCTGGCCAAGTTCAATCCGCCCGGAACTCGGAATGGGCCGAGACTGCAGCGGCCTCCGTGTACCAAAAGTAGGACGCGGACACAGCCGCACTAAAATAACCGGCCGAAGGCCGGGCGTCCCCAGCCCCAGCGGAAAAATGGCAGGAGGAAGCGGGTGGGCTATAGCCTTAGGGGAGGGCTGGCCAACCGTCCGCCGGACTCGGAATGGGCGAGACTACGAACGGCCTCCAGCGTGCAAAAATGGCCGCTGGCACAGCCGCGCACAAAAATAACCACCCGAAGTCCGGGGCGCCAAGTTCGTCCAGCGAAAAATGGCCAAAAACCGAGTGGCTATAGCCTTGGGGGAGGGCTGGCCAACCCCGTCCGCCGGACTCGGAATAGGGCGAGACTGCGAGCAGCCACCGCGTGACAAAAATAGGCCCGCGGGCATAGGCGTACCTAAAAATAACCCCGAAGGCCGGGCGCCAAAGTTCGTCCAGCGGAAAAATGGCCAAAAACAGGTGGGCTATAGCCTTGGGGAGGGCGGTGGCCAACCGTCCGCCGGACTCGGAATGGGCGAGACTTTGCGGCGGCCTCCGTGTGTCAAAATAGGGCCGCGGACACAGCCGCGCCTAATAATAACCGCCCGAAGGCGGGGCGCCAAGTTAGTCCAGCGGAAAAATGGCCACAAAAGCGGGTGGGCTATAGCCTCGGGGGGAGGGCAGCCCAACCAAATCCGCGGACTCGGAATGGGGCGAGACTTTGCAGCTTGGCCTCACGCGTGCCAAAAATAGGCCACAGGCACAGCCGCACTCCAAAATAACCACCCGAAGGTCGGCGCGTCAAACCCCCAAGCGGAAAAATGGCCAAAAACCGGTGGGCTATAGCCTTGGGGAGGGCTGGCCAACCGTCCGCCGGACTCGGAATGGGGTAAGACTTTGCGAGCGGCCTCCGCGTGCCAAATATAGGCCGCGGGCACAGCCGTGCCCAAATATAACCCCCCGAAGGTCGTTGCGCCAAGTTCGTCCAGCGGAAAAAGGCCACAAAAACAGTTGGGCTATAGCCTTGGGGGGTTGGGCTGGCCTAGTTCGTCCGCCGGTCTAAGAATGGGGTGAGAATTTGCGAGCGACCTCCGTGTGCCAAAAATAGGCCGTGGGAATAGCTGCGCCAAAAATAACCGCCCGAAGTCCGGGACATGAGGAGTCGTCCTGCGGAAAAAGGCCACAAAAATGGAGTGGGCTATAGCCTTAGGGGCGGGGCTGGCCTAGTCCGTCCGCCGGACAAAAAGAATGGGGCGAGACTTTGTGAACAGCCTCTGTGTGCCAAAAATAGAACCAGCTGGCAAAGCCGCGCTTAAAAATAACCGCCCGAAGGTCGGGACGTCAAGTTTGTCCCTGCGGAAAAAGGCCACAAAACGGGTGGGCTGTAGCCTTGGCGGGTGGGGCTGGCCAAGTTGGACCGCCCGACTTCGGACTGGGGTGAGACTCATGCGTGTGACCTCCGTGTGCAAAAAAATAGCCTGCCCGACACAGCCGCGCCCTAAAATAACCGCCCGAAGGCCGGGGTGCCAAGTTCGTGCAGCGGAAAAAGGCCACAAAGCGGGTGGGCTATAGCCTTGGGGGTGGGGCTGGCCAAGTTCGTCCCGCGGACTCGGAATGGGGCGAGACTTTGCGGCGGCCTCCGTGTACCAAATATAGGCCGCGGGCACAGCGTAGCCCAAAAATAAACACCCGAAGGCCAGGCGCCAAGTTCATCCAGGCGGAAAAAGGGCACAAAAGCGGGTGGGCTATAGCCTTGGGGGTGGGGCTGGCCAAGTTGGACCGCCCGACTCAAACTGGGGGTGAGACTTTGCGTGTGGCCTCCGTGTGCAAAAATAGCCTGCCGACACAGTCGCCCAAAAATAACCGCCCAAGGCCGGGTGCCAAGTTCGTGCAGCGGAAAAGGCCACAAAAGCAGGTGGGCTATAGCCTTAAAGTGGGGCTGGCCAAGTTCGTCCGCCGGACTCGGAATGAGGCAAGACTTTGCGATTGGCCTCCGTGTACAAAAAAATAGGCCGCGGGCACAGCGCGCCAAAAATAACTCCGTCCGAAGGCCGGGCGCCAAGTTCGTCCAGCGTAAAAGGCCACAAAAAGGGGTGGGCTATAGCCTTGGGGGTGAGGCTGGCAAGTTCGTCCGCCGGACTCGGAAATGGGCGAGACTTTACGAGCGGCCTCCCTGTGCCACAAATAGGCGCGGGCACGGCGCGCCAAAAATAACCACCCGAAGGCAGGGGGTACCAGTTCGTCCAAAGAAGGAAAAAGGCCACAAAAACTGGGTGGCCTTTTGCCTAGAGGGTGGGCTCAGCCAAGATTAAATCCGCATGGGACTCGGAATGGGGCGAGACTTTGCGAGCAGCCTCCGTGTGCCAAAAATAGGCATTGGTACAGCCGGACCCAAAAATAAGAGCCCGAAGCCCGGGGCACCAAGTTCGTCCAAAACGCCACAAAACCGGGCGGGCTATAGCCTTGGGGGGTGGGGCTGGCCAAGTTCGTCTGCCAGACTCAGAATAGGGTGAGACTTTGCGAGGGGCCTCCGTGTGCCAAAAATAGGCTGCGGGCGGTTGGGGCTGGCCAAGTTCGTCCGCCGGACTCGGAATGGGGCGTGACTTTATGAGCGGCTTCCATGTTCCAAAAATAGGCCACGGGTACAGCCGCGCCCAAAAATAACAGCCCGAAGGCCGGGGCGCCAAGTTCGTCCAGCGGAACAAGGCCACAAAAACGGGTGGGCTATAGCCTTGGGGTGTGGGGCTGGCCAAGTTCGTCCGCCGGACTGGGAATGGGGCGAGACTTTACGAGCGGCCTCCGTGTGCCAAAAATAGGCCGTGGGCACAGCCGGACCCAAAAATAACCGCCCGAAGGCCGGGGCGCCAAGTTCGTCCAAAACGCCACAAAACCGGGTGGGCTATAGCCTTGGGGGGTGGGGCTGGCCAAGTTCGTCCGCCGGACTCGGAATGGGGCGAGACTTTGCGAGGGGCCTCCGTGTGTGCAAAAAAATAGGCTGCGGGCGCAGCCGTACCCAAAAATAACCACCCGAAGGCCGGGGTGCCACGTTCGTCGAGCGGAAAAAGTCCACAAAAAAGTGTGGGCTATAGCCTTGGGGGGTGGGGCTGGCCAATTTCGTCCGCCGGACTCGGAATGGGTCGTGACTTTATGAGCGGCATCCATGTGCCAAAAATAGGCCACGGGTACAGCCGCGTCCAAAAATAACAGCCCGAAGGCCGGGGCGCCAAGTTCGTCCAGCGGAAAAAGGCCACAAAAACGGGTGGGCTATAGCCTTGGGGTGTGGGGCTGGCCAAGTTCGTCCGCCGGACTCGGAATGGGGCGAGACTTTATGCGGCGGCCTCCGTGTGCCAAAAGTAGGGCGGACACAGCCGCGCCCAAAATAACCCGACCGAAGGCCAGGGCTCCAAGTTCGTCCAGCGGAAAAAGGGCACAAAAGCGGGTGGCGATAGCCTTAGAAGTGCGGCGGGCCAAGTTCGTCCGCTGGACTCGGAATGGGGCGAGACTTTGCGAGCGGCCTCCGTGTGCCAAAAATAGGCAGCGGACACAGCCGGGCCAAAAAAATAACCGCCCAATGGCCGGGGCGCCAACTTCGTCCAGCGGAAAAAGGCCACAAAGCGGATGGGCTATAGCCTTGGTGGGTGGGGCTGGCCAAGTTCGTCCGCGGGGATCGGACTGGGGCGGGACTTTGCTAGTGGCCCCCGTGTGCCAAACCTAGTCCGCGGGGACAGCCACGGCAAAAAACAACCGCCCAAAGGCCGGGGCGCCAAGTTCGTCCAGCGGAAAAAGGCCACAAAAACGGGTGGGCTATAGCCTTGGGGAGGGGGCTGGCCAAGTTCGTCCGCCGGGCTCAGAATGGGGCGAGACTTTGCGATCAGCCTCCGTGTGCCAAAAATAGGATGCGGGCACAGCCGCACCCAAAAATAACCGCCCGAAGGCCGGGGCACCAAGTTCGTCCAGCGGAAAATGGCCACTGTGGTGGGCTATAGCCTTGGGGGGTGGGGCTGGCCAAGTTCGTCCGCCGGACTCGGAATGGGGCGTGACTTTATGAGCGGCTTCCATGTGCCAAAAATAGGCCACGGGTACAGCCGCGTCCAAAAATAACAGCCCGAAGGCCGGGGCGCCAAGTTCGTCCAGCGGAAAAAGGCCACAAAAACGGGTGGGCTATAGCCTTGGGGAGGGGGCTGGCCATGTTCGTCCGCCGGGCTCAGAATGGGGCGAGACTTTGCGAGCAGCCTCCGTGTGCCAAAAATAGGACGCGGGCACAGCCGCCCCCAAAAATAACCGCCCGAAGGCCGGGGCACCAAGTTCGTCCAGCGGAAAATGGCCACAAAAACGGGTGGGCTATAGCCTTGGGGGGTGGGGCTGGCCAAGTTCGTCCGCCGGACTCGGAATGGGGCGTGACTTTATGAGCGGCTTCCATGTGCCAAAAATAGGCCACGGGTACAGCCGCGTCCAAAAATAACAGCCCGAAGGCCGGGGCGCCAAGTTCGTCCAGCGGAAAAAGGCCACAAAAACGGGTGGGCTATAGCCTTGGGTGTGGGGCTGGCCAAGTTCGTCCGCCGGGCTCGGAATGGGCCGAGACTTTGCAGCGGCCTCCGTGTGCCAAAAGTAGGACGCGCGGACACAGCCGCGCTAAAAATAACCCGACCCGAAGGCCGGCGCGCCCAGCCCCCAGCGGAAAAATGGCGAAGCGGGTGGGCTATAGCCTTGGGGAGGGCTGGCCAACTTCGTCCGCCGGACTCGGAATGGGGCGAGACTTTGCGAACGGCCTCCGCGAGTCAAAAATAGGCCACGGGCAGAGCTGCCTCCAAAAATACCCGCCCGAAGGTCGCCGCGCCCAAACCCCCCAGCGGAAAAATGGCCAAAAAACGGGTGGGCTATAGCCTTGGGGGAGGGGCTGGCCCACTTCGTCCGCCGGACTAGGAATGGGGCGAGACTTTGCAGCGTCCTCCGCATGCCAAAAATAGGCGCAGGGCACAGCAGCGCCTTAAAAATAACCGCCTGAAGGCGGGCGCCAAGTTCGTCCAGCGGAAAAATGGCCAAAAACGGGTGGGCTATAGCCTTGGGGAGGGCTGGCCAACTTCGTCCGCCGGACTCGGAATGGGGCGAGACTGCGAACGGCCTCCGCGTGCAAAATTGGGCCGCTGGGCACAGCCGCGCCAAAAATAACCGCCTGAAGCCCGGGCGCCAAGTTCGTCCAGCGGAAAAATGGCCAAAAACGGGGTGGGCTATAGCCTTGGGGGAGGGCTGGCCAACTTCGTCCGCCGGACTCGGAATGGGGCGAGACTTTGCAAGCGGCCTCCACGTGCTAAAAATAGGCCGCGAGGCACAGCCGCCAAAAATAACCGCCTGAAGGCCGGGCGCCAAGTTCGTCCAGCGGAAAAATGGCCAAAAAGCGGGTGGGCTATAGCCTTGGGGGAGGGCTGGCCAACCGTCCGCCCGGACTCGGAATGGGGCGAGACTTTGCGGCGGCCTCCACGTGCTAAAAATAGGCCCGCGGGCACAGCCGCGCAAAAATAACCGCCTGAAGGCCGGGCGCCAAGTTCGTCCAGCGGAAAAATGGCCAAAAACGGGTGGGCTATAGGCTTGGGGAGGGGCTGGCCAACTTCGTCCGCCGGACTCGGAATGGGGCGAGACTTTGCGAGCGGCCTCCGCGTTCCAAATATAGGCCGCGGGCACAGCCGCGCCCAAAAATAACCACCCGAATGTCGGGGCGTCCAAACACCCCAACGGAAAAATGGCCAAAAAACGGGTGGGCTATAGCCTTGGAGGGAGTGGCTGGCCAACTTCGTCCGCCGGACTCGGAATGGGGCGAGACTTTGCGAATGGCCTCCGCGAGCCAAAAATAGGCCACGGGCAGAACCGCCCCCAAAAATACCTGCCCGAAGGTCGCCGCGCCCAAACTCCCCAGCGGAAAAATGGCAAAAAAACGGGTGGCCTATAGCCTTGGGGGGAGGGGCTGGCCCACTTCGTCCGCCGGACTCGGAATGGGGCGAGACTTTACGAGCGGCCTCCGCGTGCCAAAAATAGGATGCGGGCACAGCAGCACCCAAAAATAACCGCCTGAAGGCCGGGGCGCCAAGTTCGTCCAGCGGAAAAATGGCCAACAAACGGGTGGGCTATAGCCTTGGTGGGAGGGGCTGGCCAACTTCGTCCGCCGGACTCAGAATGGGGCGAGACTTCCGCAGCGGCCTCCGCGTGCCAAAAATAGGCCGCGGGCACAGCCGCGCCCAAAAATAACCGCCCGAAGGCCGGGGCGCCAAGTTCGTCCAGCGGAAAAATGGCCAAAAAACGGGTGGGCTATAGCCTTGGGGGGAGGGGCTGGCCCACTTCGTCCGCCGGACTCGGAATGGGGCGAGACTTTACGAGCGGACTCCGCGTGCCAAAAATAGGATGCGGGCACAGCAGCGCCCAAAAATAACCGCCTGAAGGCCGGGGCGCCAAGTTCGTCCAGCGGAAAAATGGCCAACAAACGGGTGGGCTATAGCCTTGGTGGGAGGGGCTGGCCAACTTCGTCCGCCGGACTCGGAATGGGGCGAGACTTTGCGAGCGGCCTCTGCGTTCCAAATATAGGCCGCGGGCACAGCCGCGCCCAAAAATAACCACCCGAATGTCGGGGCGTCCAAATACCCCAGCGGAAAAATGGCCAAAAAACGGGTGGGCTATAGCCTTGGAGGGAGGGGCTGGCCAACTTCGTCCGCCGGACTCGGAATGGGGCGAGACTTTGCGAATGGCCTCCGCGAGAGCAAAAATTGGCCACGTGCAAAACCGCCCCCAAAAATAACCGCCCGAAGGGCGCCGCCCCCAACCTCCCCCGCGGAAAAATGGCAAAAAACCGGGGGGCCTATAGCCTTGGGGGGGGGGGCTGGCCCACTTCGTCCGCCTCGGACTCGGAATGGGGCGAGACTTTACGAGCGGCCTCCGCGTGCCAAAAATAGGACGCTGGCACAGCAGCGCCCCAAAATAACCGCCTGAAGGCCGGGCGCCAAGTTCGTCCAGCGGAAAAATGGCCAACAAGCGGGTGGGCTATAGCCTTGGTGGAGGGGCTGGCCAGCCGTCGCCCTGACTCCGGAATGGGACGAGACTTTGCGGCGGCCTCCGCATGCCAAAACTAGGCCACGGGCACAGCGCGCCCAAAAATAACCGCCCGAAGGTCGGGCGCTACCTTAAAACCCCGGAAAAATGGCCAAAAAACGGGTGGGCAATAGCCTTGGGGGGAGGGGCTGGCCAACTTCGTCCGCCGGAATCGGAATGGGGCGAGACTTTGCAAACGGCCTCCACGTGCCAAAAATAGGCCGCGAACACAGCCGCGCCCGAAAATAACCCCCCGAAGGCCGGGGCACCAAGTTCGTCCAGCGGAAAAATGGCCAAAAAACGGGTGGGCTATAGCCTTGGGGGGAGGGGTTGGCCAACTTCGTCCACCGGACTCGGAATGGGGTGAGACTTTGCGAGCGGCCTCCGCGTGCCAAAAATCGGCCGCGGTCACAGTTGCGCCCAAAAATAATCGCCCGAAGGTCGCCGCGCCCAAACCCCCCAGCGGAAAAATGCCCAAAAAACGGGTGGGCTATAGCCTTGGGGGGAGGGGCTGGCCCACTTCGTCCGCCGGACTAGGAATGGGGCGAGACTTTGCGAGCATCCTCTGCATGCCAAAAATAGGCCGCGGGCACAGCAGCGCCCAAAAATAACCGCCTGAAGGCCGGGGCGCCAAGTTCGTCCAGCGGAAAAATGGCCAAAAAACGGGTGGGCTATAGCCTTGGGGGAGGGGCTGGCCAACTTCGTCCGCCGGACTCGGAATGGGCCGAGACTTTGCGAGCGGCCTCCGCGTTCCAAATATAGGCCGCGGGCACAGCCGCGCCAAAAAATAACCGCCTGAAGGCCGGGGCGCCAAGTTCGTCCAGCGGAAAAATGGCCAAAAAACGGGTGGGCTATAGCCTTGGGGGGAGGGGCTGGCCCACTTCGTCCGCCGGACTAGGAATGGGGCGAGACTTTGCGAGCGTCCTCCGCATGCCAAAAATAGGCCGCAGGCACAGCAGCGCCCAAAAATAACCGCTTTGAAGGCCGGGCGCCAAGTTCGTCCAGCGGAAAAATGGCCAAAAGCGGGTGGGCTATAGCCTAGGGGGAGAGGCTGGCGAACTTTGTCCACCGGACTCTGAATGGGGCGAGACTTTGCAGCGGCCTCCGCGCGTTAAATATAGGCCTTGCGGCACAGCCGCGCCAAAAATAACTGCCTGAAGGCCGGGCGCCAAGTTCGTCCAGCGGAAAAATGGCCAAAAAGCGGGTGGGCTATACCTTGGGGGAGGGCTGGCCAACCGTCCCGCGGACTCTGAATGGGGCGAGACTTTGCGAGCGGCCTCCACGTGACAAAAATAGGCCGTGGGCACAGCCGCGCCAAAAAATAACCGCCTGAAGGCCGGGGCGCCAAGTTCGTCCAGCGGAAAAATGGCCAAAAAACGGGTGGGCTATGGCCGTGGAGGGAGGGGCTGGCCAACTTCGTCCGCCGGACTCGGAATGGGCGAGACTTTGCGGCAGCCTCCTGCGTTCCAAATATAGGCCGCGGGCACAGCCGCGCCCAAAAATAACCACCCGAATGTCGGGGCGTCCAAACACCCCAGCGGAAAAATGGCCAAAAAACGGGTGGGCTATAGCCGTGGAGGGAGGGGCTGGCCAACTTCGTCCGCCGGACTCGGAATAGGGCGAGACTTTGCGAACGTCCTCCGCGAGCCAAAAATAGGCCACGGGCAGAGCCGCCCACAAAAATACCCGCCCGAAGGTCACCGCGCCCAAACTCCCCAGCGGAAAACTGGCCAAAAAACGGGTGGCCGATAGCCTTGGGGGGAGGGGCTGGCCCACTTCGTCCGCCGGACTCGGAATGGGGTGAGACTTTGCGAGCGGCCTCCGCGTGCCAAAAATCGGCCGCGGTCACAGTTGCGCCCAAAAATAATCGCCCGAAGGTCGCCGCGCCCAAACCCCCCAGCGGAAAAATGCCCATAAAACGGGTGGGCTATAGCCTTGGGGGGAGGGGCTGGCCCACTTCGTCCGCCGGACTAGGAATGGGGCGAGACTTTGCGAGCATCCTCCGCATGCCAAAAATAGGCCGCGGGCACAGCAGCGCCCAAAAATAACCGCCTGAAGGCCGGGGCGCCAAGTTCGTCCAGCGGAAAAATGGCCAAAAAACGGGTGGGCTATAGCCTTGGGGGAGGGGCTGGCCAACTTCGTCCGCCGGACTCGGAATGGGCCGAGACTTTACGAGCGGCCTCCGCGTTCCAAATATAGGCCGCGGGCACAGCCGCGCCCAAAAATAACCACCCGAATGTCGGGGCGTCCAAACACCCCAGCGGAAAAATGGCCAAAAAACGGGTGGGCTATAGCCTTGGAGGGAGGGGCTGGCCAACTTCGTCCGCCGGACTCGGAATGGGGCGAGACTTTGCGAACGACCTCCGCGAGCCAAAAATAGGCCACGGGCAGAGCCGCCCACAAAAATACCCGCCCGAAGGTCACCGCGCCCAAACTCCCCAGCGGAAAAATGGCCAAAAAAGCAGGTGGCCTATAGCCTTGGGGGAGGGGCTGGCCCACTCAGTCCGCCGGACTCCGAATGGGGCGAGACTTTGCGACCGGCCTCCGCGTGCCAAATATAGGGCCGCGGGCACAGCAGCGCTAAAAATAACTGCCTGAAGGCCGGGCGCCATGTTCGTCCAGCGGAAAAATGGCCAACAAACGGGTGCGCTATAGCGTGGGTGGGAGGGCTGGCCAACTTCGTCCGCGGACTCGGAATGGGGCGAGACTTTGCGAGCGGCCTCCAGCGTACAAAAATAGGCCGCTGGCTTTGCCGCGCCCAAAAATAACTGCCTGAAGGCCGGGGCGCCATGTTCGTCCAGCGGAAAAATGGCCAACAAACGGGTGAGCTATAGCCTTGGTGGGAGGGGCTGGCCAACTTCGTCTGCCGGACTTGGAATGGGGAGAGACTTTGCGAGCGGCTTCCACGTGCCAAAAATAGGCCACGGGCACAGCCGCGCCCAAAAATAACCGCCCGAAGGTCGGCGCGCCCAAACCCCCCAGCGGACAAATGGCCAAAAAACGGGTGGGCTATCGCCTTGGGGAGGGGCTGGCCAACTCGTCCGCCCGGACTCGAGAATGGGGCGAGACTTTGCGACCGGCCTCCGCGAGCCAAAAATAGGCCACGGGCAGAGCTGCCCCCAAAAATACCCACCCGAAGGTCGCCGCGCCCAAACCCCGGAAAAATGGCCAAAAAACGGGTGGGCTATAGCCTTGGGGGGAGGGGCTGGCCCACTTCGTCCGCCGGACTAGGAATGGGGCGAGACTTTGCGAACGGCCTCCGCGAGCCAAAAATAGGCCACGGGCAGAGCTGTCCCCAAAAATACCCGCCCGAAGGTCGCCGCGCCCAAACCCCCCAGCGGAAAAATGGCCAAAAAACGGGTGGGCTATAGCCTTGGGGGGAGGGGCTGGCCCACTTCGTCCGCCGGACTAGGAATGGGGCGAGACTTTGCGAGCGTCCTCCGCATGCCAAAAATAGGCCGCAGGCACAGCAGCGCCCAAAAATAACCGCCTGAAGGCCGGGGCGCCAAGTTCGTCCAGCGGAAAAATGGCCAAAAAACGGATGGGCTATAGCCTAGGGGGGAGGGGCTGGCGAACTTCGTCCGCCGGACTCTGAATGGGGCGAGACTTTGCGAGCGGCCTCCGCGTGCCAAAAATAGGCCGCGGGCACAGCCGCGCCAAAAAATAACCGCCTGAAGGCCGGGGCGCCAAGTTCGTCCAGCGGAAAAATGGCGAAAAAACGGGTGGGCTATAGCCTTGGGGGGAGGGGCTGGCCAACTTCCTCCGCCGGACTCGGAATGGGGCGAGACTTTGCGAGCGGCCTCCACGTGCCAAAATTAGGCCGCGGGCACAGCCGCGCCAAAAAATAACCGCCTGAAGGCCGGGGCGCCATGTTCGTCCAGCGGAAAAATGGCCAAAAAACGGGTGGGCTATAGCCTTGGGGGAGGGCTGGCCAACCGTCCGCGGACTCGGAATGGGGCGAGGCTTTGCGAGCGGCCTCCACGTGCCAAAAATAGGCCTTGGGCACAGCCGCGCCAAAAATAACCGCCTGAAGGCCGGGCGCCAAGTTCGTCAGCGGAAAAATGGCCAAAAACGGGTGGGCTATAGCCTTGGGGAGGGCTGGCCAACTTGGTCCGCCTCGGACTCGGAATGGGGCGAGACTTTGCGAGCGGCCTCAGCGTTCCAAATATAGGCCGCGGGCACAGCCGCGCCAAAAAATAACCCCCCGAATGTCGGGGCGTCCGATCACCCCAGCGGAAAAATGGCCAAAAAACGGGTGGGCTATAGCCTCTGAGGGAGGGCTGGCCAACTTCGTCCAGCGGGACTCGGAATGGGGCGAGACTTTGCGAGAACGGCCTCCGCGAGCTCAAAAATAGGCCCACGGGCAGAGCCGTCCCCAAAATACCCCCCGAAGGTCGCCGCGCCCAAACTCCCCAGCGGAAAAATGGCAAAAGCGGGTGGCCTATAGCCTTGGGGAGGGGCTGGCCCACTTCGTCCGCCCGGACTCGGAATGGGGCGAGGCTTTGCGAGCGGACTCGCGCGTGCAAAAATAGGCCTTGGGCACAGCAGCACCCAAAATAACCGCCTGAAGGCCGGGCGCCAAGTTCGTCCAGCGGAAAAATGGCCACCAACCGGGTGGGCTATAGCCTTGGTGGGAGGGGCTGGCCAACGCCGGCCGCCGGCCTGGTACTGGGGCGAGTCTTTGCGAGCGGCCTCCGCGTGCCAAAAATAGTCATGGGCACAGTAGCGCCAAAAATAACCGCCCGAAGGCGGGCGCCAAGTTCGTCCAGCGGAAAAATGGCCAAAAACGGGTGGGCTATAGCCTTGGGGGTGGGGCTGGCCAACCGTTCGCTGGACTCGGAATGGCACGAGACTCTGCGGCGGCCTCCGTGTGCCAAAAATAGGCCCCGGCACAGCCGTACCCAAAAATAACCGACCCGAAGGCCGGGCGCCAAGTTCGTCCAGCGGAAAAAGGCCACAAAACGGGTGGGCTATAGCCTTGGGGGTGGGGCTGGCCAACTTCTGTCCGCCGGACTAGGAATGGCGCGAGACTTTGCGAGCGGCCCTCTGTACCAAAAATAGGCCCAGGCACTGCGGCGCCCAAAAATAACCGCCCGAAGGCCGGGGCGCCATGTTCGACCAGCGGAAAAAGGCCACAAAAACGGGTGGGCTATAGCCTTGGGGGGTGGGGCTGGCCAACCGTCCGCGGACTCGGAATGGCGCGAGACTGCGAGCGGCCTCCGTGTGCCAAAAATAGGCCCGGGCACTGCCGCGCCTAAAAATAACCGCCCGAAGGCCGCGGCACCAAGTTCGTCCAGCGGAAAAAGGCCACAAAAGCGGGTGGGCTATAGCCTTAGGGGTGGGGCTGGCCCACTTCGTCGCCCGGACTCGGAATGCGCGAGACTTTGCAAGCGGCCTCCGTGTGCCAAAAATAGGCCCGGGCACAGCCGCGCCCAAAAATAACCGCCCGAGGGCCGCGGCACCAAGTTCGTCCAGCGGAAAAAGGCCACAAAAGCGGGTGGGCTATAGCCTTGGGAGTGGGGCTGGCCAACAAATCCGCCCGGACTCGGAATGGCGCGAGACTTTGCGGCGGCCTCCGTGTGCCAAAAATAGGCCCGGGCACAGCCGCACCCAAAAATAGGCCATGTACACAGCCGCGCCCCAAAATAAGCGCCCCAAGGTCCCATCCCAAGTTCATCCGCCGCAAAAATTCCAAAAAAGCGGGTGGGCTATAGCCTTGGGGGTGGGGCTGGCCAAGTTCGTCCGCGGATTTGGAATGGGGCCAGACTTTGCGAGGGGTCTCCGTCTGCAAAAATAGAGCGCGGCCACAGCCGCGCCAACAATAACCGCCCGAAGGTCCGTCCCCAAGTTCATCCGCCGTAAAAATGCCCAAAAGCGGGTGGGATATAGCCTAGTGGGGCTGGCCAAGTTCGTCCGCGGATTCGAATGGTGCTAGACTTTGCGAGGGGCCTCCGTGTGCCAAAAATAGGACGGGCACAGCCGCATCCAAAAATAAGCGCCCGAAGGTCCCGCCCCCAATTTAAATCCGCCGCAAAAAATTGCCAAAAAGCGGGTGGGCTATAGCCTTGGGGGTGGGGCTGGCCAAGTTAAATCCGCGGACTTGGAATTAGTCTATACTTTGTGAGGGCCTCGTGTGCCAAAAATAGGACACGGGTACAGCCGCGCCCAAAAATAAGTTCCCGAAGGTCCCGTCCCCAAGTTCGTCCGCCGTAAAATGCCAAAAGCGGGTGGGCTATAGCCTTGGGGGTGGGGCTGCCAAGTTAAATCTCTGGCGGACTCGGAATGGGGCCAGACTGCGAGGGGTCTCTGTGTGCCAAAATAGGTCGGGCACAGCCGCGTCAAAAATAAGTGCCGAAGGTCCCGCCCCCAATTTCGTCCGCCGCAAAAATGCCCAAAAACCGGGTGGGCTATAGCCTTGGGGGGTGGGGTTGGCCAAGTTCGTCCGTCTGGTTTGGAATGGGGCCAGACTTTGTGAGGGGGCTCCGTGTACAAAAAATAGGACGCGGGCACAGCCGCGTCCAGAAAAAAACCTTGAAGGCCCCGTCCCCAAGTTCGTCCGCGGCGAAATGGCCGAAAAATGGGTGGGCTATAGCCTTGGGGGTGGGGCTGGCCAAGTTCATCCGCGGACTCGGAATGGGGACAGACTATGCAAGGGCCCTCCGTGTGCCAAAAATAGGTTGCGGGCCTCCGTGTGCCAAAAATAAGCACCCGAAGGTCCCGTCCCCAAGTTCGTCCGCCCGCTAAAATGCCCAAAAACTAAAGGTGAAATTTATAGCCTTGGGGGTGGGGCTGGCCAAGTCCAAATCCGCCGGATTCGGAATGGTGCCAGACTTTGCGAGGGGCCTCCGTGTGCCAAAAATAGGCGCGGGCACAGCCGCGTCAAAAATCAGCGCCCGAAGGTCCCTCCCCAATTTCGTCCGCCGCAAAAATTGCCAAAAGCGGGTGGGCTATAGCCTTGAAAGGGGGTGGGGCTGGCCAACTTCAGTCCCGGACTTGGAATGGGGTCTATAATTTGTGAGGACCTGCGTGTGCAAAAATAGGACACAGGTACAGCCGCGCCCAAAAATAAGTTCCGAAGGTGCCGCGCCCCAAGTTCGTCACCCTGCAAAATGCCCAAAAACGGGTGGGCTATAGCCTTGGGGGTGGGGCTGGCCAAGTTAAATCTGCCGGACTCGGAATGGGGCCAGACTTTGCGAGGGTCTCCGTGTGCCAAAAATAGGCCGCGGGCACAGCCGCGTCCAAAAATAAGTGCCCGAAGGTCCCGCCCCAATTTCCATCCGCGCAAAAATTGCCAAAAAACGGGTGGGCTATAGCCTTGGGGGGTGGGGTTGGCCAAGTTTGTCCGTCTGGTTCGGAATGGGGCCAGACTTTGTGAGGGGCCTCCGTGTACAAAAAATAGGATGCGGGCACAGCCGCGTCCAGAAAAAAGCGCCCGAAGGCCCCGTCCCCAAGTTCGTCCAGCGGAAAAAGGCCACAAAAACGGGTGGGCTATAGCCTTGGGGGGTGGGGCTGGCCCACTTCGTCCGCCGGACTCGGAATGGCGCGAGACTTTGCGAGCGGCCTCAATGTGCCAAAAATAGGCCCTGGGCACAGCCGCGCCCAAAAATAACCACCCGAAGGCCGGGGCGCAAATTTCGTCCAGCGGAAAAAGGCCACAAAAACGGGTGGGCTATAGCCTTGGGGGGTGGAGCTGGCCCACTTCGTCCGCCGGACTCGGAATAGCGTGAGACTTTGCGAGGCGCCTCCGTGGGCCAAAACTAAGCCGCGGACACAGCCGTGCCAAAAAATACCCTCCCAAAGGCTGCGGCGCCAAGGTCATCCAGGGGAAAAAGGCCACAAAAACGGGTGGGCTATAGCCTTGGGGGGTGGGGCTGGCCAACTTCGTCCGCCGGACTCGGAATGGCGCGAGACTTTACGAGGCGCTTCCGTGTGCCAACAATAGGCCACGGGCACCGCCGCGCACAAAAATACCCGCCCGAAGGTCGCGGCGCCAAGTTCATCCAGAGGAAAAGACCACAAAGCGGGTGGGCTATAGCATGGGGGGTGGGGCTGGCCAATTTCATCCGCCGGACTCGGAATGGCGCGAGAC
This sequence comes from Citrus sp. QX-2021, assembly GCA_030444885.1. NCBI lineage: Eukaryota > Viridiplantae > Streptophyta > Magnoliopsida > Sapindales > Rutaceae > Citrus > Citrus sp. QX-2021. Next base: position 46,550 of record JAUJEF010000327.1, on the reverse strand, counting down.
TGCGAGGCATCTCCGTGTGCAAAAATAGGCCGCAGGCACAGCCGTATGAAAAATACCCGCCGAAGGCCGCGGCGACAAGTTCGTCCAGCGGAAAAAGGCCACAAAAGAGGTGGGTGATAGGCTTGGGGGTTAGGCTGGCCAACTTAGTCCGCCCGGACTCGGAATGGGCGGGACTTTCACGAGGCACCTCCGTGTGCCAAAAATAGGTCGCGGGCACAGCCACGTCCAAAATACCCGCCCGAAGGCCACGGCGCCAAGTTCGTCAGCGGAAAAAGGCCTGAAGCAAAGGGTGGCGATAGCCTTGGCGGAGTAAGGCTGGCCAACTTAGTCCGCGGACTCGGAATGGCGCGGGACTTTGTGAGGCACCTCCGTGTACCAAAAATAGGCCCGGGCACAGCCGCGCCAAAAATTTCGCCCAGAAGGCCGGGCGCCAATTTCGTCCAGCGGAAAAGGCCACAAAAGCAGGGTGGGCTATAGCCTTGGGGGTGGAGCTGGCCCGCTTCGTCCGCCGAACTCGGAATGGCGCGAGACTTTCTGAACGGCCTCCGTGTGCCAAAAATAGGCCGCGGGCACAGCCGCGCCAAAAATAACCGCCCGAAGGCAGGCGCCAAGTTCGTCCAGCGGAAAAGGCCGCAAAAGCGGGTGGGCTATAGCCTTGGGGTAGAGGCGGCCCACTTGAAATCTGCTGGACTCGGAATGGGCGAGACTGCGGCAGCCTCCTTAATGTTAAAAATAGGCCCAGGCACAGCGCGCAAAAATAAATGACCGAAGGCAGGCGCCAAGTTCGTCCAGCGGAAAAAGGCCAAAAGCGGGTGGTCTATAGCCTTGGGGGTGGGGCTGGCCCCGCCGTCCCGCCCGGACTAGGAATGGCGCGAGACTTTGCGAGCGGCCTCCTCTAGTATGCCAAAAATAGGCCGGGCACAGCCGCGCCCAAAAATAACCGCCCGAAGGCGGGCGCCAAGTTCGTCCAGCGGAAGCAGCCACAAAGCAGGTTGGCTGCTTAGCCTTGGGGAGTGGGGCTGGCCAACCGTCTGCGGACTCGGAATGGCGCGAGACTGCGAGCGGGATTCCGTGCCTGCGTAAAAAATAGGCCGCGAACAGCCCACGCTTAAAAATAACTGCCCAAAGGCCGGGCGACAAGTTCGTCCAGCGGAAAAAGGCCCAAAAAGCGGGTGGGCTATAGCCTTGGGGAGTGGGGCTGGCCCACCGTCCGCGGACTTCGGAATGGCGCGAGACTTTGCGGCGGCCTCCGTGTGCCAAAAAAATAGGCCCAGGCACAGCCGCGCCCAAAAATAACAGAGCCGAAGGCAGGCGCCAAGATTCGTCCAGCGGAAAAAGGCCGCAAAGCAGGTGGGCTATAGCCTTAGGAGTAGAGCTGGCCAACCGTCCGCCGGACTCCAGAATGGGGGCGAGACTGCGGCAGCCACCTTGTGCCAAAAATAGGCCCCGGACACAGCCGCGCCCAAAAATAACCGCCCGATGGCAGGCGCCAAGTTAAATCCAGCGGAAAAAGGCCAAGAAAGCAAGGTGGGCTATAGCCTTGGGGGTGAGCTGGCTTACCCGTCCGCCGGACTCGGGCAGTGCTTGAGACTTTGCGAGCCGCCTCCGTGTGCAAAAATAGGCCCCGGGCACAGCCGCGGCCAAAAATAACTGCCCGAAGGCCGGGGCAACAAGTTCGTCCAGCGGAAAAAGGCCGCAAAAATGGGTGGGCTATATCGCTTGGGGGGTGGGGCTGGCCAACTTCGTCCGCTGGACTCGGAATGGCCGCGAGACTTTGCGAAGCGGCCTCCGTGTGCCAAAAGTAGGCCCGGGCACTGTGGCGCCCAAAATAACCGCCGAAGGTCCCGCCCCCAATTTCAGTCCACTTGCAAAAATTGCCAAAAAGCGGGTGGGCTATAGCCTTGGGGGTGGGGCTGGCCCAAGTTCTTCCGCCGGACTTGGAATGGGTCTATACTTTGTGAGGGCCTGCGTGTGCTAAAAATAGGAGGACAGGTACAGCCGCGCCCAAAATAAGTTCGAAGGTCCCATCCCCCAAGTTCGTCCGCCGCAAAAAATGCCCAAAAGCGGGTGGGCTATAGCCTTGGGGTGGGGCTGGCCAAGATCTGTCTGCCGGACTCGGAATGGGGCCAGACTTTGCGAGGGTCTCCGTGTGTGCCAAAAATAGGCCGCGGGCACAGCCGCGTCAAAATTAAGTGCCCGAAGGTCCCGCCCCCAATTTCGTCCGCCGCAAAAATTGCCAAAAAACGGGTGGGCTATAGCCTTGGGGGGTGGGGTTGGCCAAGTTCGTCCGTCTGGTTTGGAATGGGGCCAGACTTTGTGAGGGGGCTCCGTGTACAAAAAATAGGACGCGGGCACAGCCGCGGCCAGAAAAAAAACCGCCCGAAGGCCCTGGTCCCCAAGTTCGTCCGCGCGAAATGGCCCAAAACATGGGTGGGCTATAGCCTTGGGGGGTGGGGCTGGCCAAGTTCATCCGCCGGACTCGGAATGGGGACAGACTATGCAAGGGCCCTCCGTGTGCCAAAAATAGGTTGCGGGCCTCCGTGTGCCAAAAATAAGCACCCGAAGGTCCCGTCCCCAAGTTCGTCCGCCACTAAAATGCCCAAAAAACGGGTGGGCTATAGCCTTGGGGGGTGGGGCTGGCCAAGTTCGTCCGCCGGATTCGGAATGGTGCCAGACTTTGCGAGGGGCCTCGGTTTGCAAAAATAGGTTGCGGGCACAGCCGCGTCCAAAAATAAGCGCCCGAAGGTCCCTCCCCCAATTTCGTCCGCCGCAAAAATTGCCAAAAAACGGGTGGGCTATAGCCTTGGGGGGTGGGGCTGGCCAACTTCGTCCGCCGGACTTGGAATGGGTCTATAATTTGTGAGGGACCTGCGTGTGCAAAATAGGACACGGTACAGCCGCGCCCAAAAATAAGTTCCCGAAGGTGCCGTCCCCAAGTTCGTCCGCCATAAAAATGCCCAAAAGCGGGTGGGCTATAGCCTTGGGGGTGGGGCTGGCCAAGTTCGTCCGCGCCGGACTCGGAATGGGGCCAGACTTTGCGAGGGTTCTCCGTGTGCCAAAAATAGGCCTCGGGTACAGCCGCGACCAAAAATAAGTGCCCGAAGGTCCCGCCCCCAATTTCGTCCGCCGCAAAAATTGCCAAAAAACGGGTGGGCTATAGCCTTGGGGGGTGGGGTTGGCCAAGTTTGTCCGTCTGGTTCGGAATGGGGCCAGACTTTGTGAGGGGCCTCCGTGTACAAAAAATAGGATGCGGGCACAGCCGCGTCCAGAAAAAGCGCCTCAAGGCCCCGACCCCAAGTTCGTCCCGCGGAAAAAGGCCACAAAAACGGGTGGGCTATAGCCTTGGGGGGTGGGGCTGGCCCACTTCGTCCGCCGGACTCGGAATGGCGCGAGACTTTGCGAGCGGCCTCAATGTGCCAAAAATAGGCCCTGGGCACAGCCGCGCCCAAAAATAACCACCCGAAGGCCGGGGCGCAAATTTCGTCCAGCGGAAAAAGGCCACAAAAACGGGTGGGCTATAGCCTTGGGGGGTGGAGCTGGCCCACTTCGTCCGCCGGACTCGGAATAGCGTGAGACTTTGCGAGGCGCCTCCGTGGGCCAAAACTAAGCCGCGGACACAGCCGTGCCAAAAAATACCCTCCCAAAGGCTGCAAGCGCGCCAAGGTCATCCAGGGAAAAAGGCCACAAAACAGGGGTGGGCTATAGCCTTGGGGGTGGGGCTGGCCAACCGTCCGCCCGGACTCGGAATGGCGCGAGACTTTACGAGGCGCTCCGTGTGCCAACAATAGGCCACAGGCACCGCCGCGCCTTAAAAATACCCGCCCGAAGGTCGCGGCGCCAAGTTCATCCAGAGGAAAAAGACCACAAAACGGGTGGGCTATAGCCTTGGGGGGTGGGGCTGGCCAACCGTCCGCGGACTCGGAATGGCGCGAGACTTCATGCGAGGCATCTCCGTGTGCAAAAATAGGCCGCAGGCACAGCCGTATGAAAAATACCGTCAAGGCCGCGGCGACAAGTTCGTCCAGCGGAAAAAGGCCACAAAAAAGGGTGGGTGATAGGCTTGGGGGGTTAGGCTGGCCAACTTAGTCCGCCGGACTCGGAATGGCGCGGGACTTTACGAGGCACCTCCGTGTGCCAAAAATAGGTCGCGGGCACAGCCACGTCCAAAAATACCCGCCCGAAGGCCACGGCGCCAAGTTCGTCCAGCGGAAAAAGGCCACAAAAAAGGGTAGGCGATAGCCTTGGCGGGTAAGGCTGGCCAACTTAGTCCGCCGGACTCGGAATGGCGCGGGACTTTGTGAGGCACCTCCGTGTGCCAAAAATAGGCCCCGGGCACAGCCGCGCCCAAAAATAACCGCCCGAAGGCCGGGGCGCCAATTTCGTCCAGCGGAAAAAGGCCACAAAAACGGGTGGGCTATAGCCTTGGGGGGTGGAGCTGGCCCACTTCGTCCGCCGAACTCGGAATGGCGCGAGACTTTACGAACGGCCTCCGTGTGCCAAAAATAGGCCGCGGGCACAGCCGCGCCCAAAAATAACCGCCCGAAGGCCGGGCGCCAAGTCTGGTCCAATGGAAAAGGCCGCAAAAACGGTGGGCTATAGCCTTGGGGGTGGGGCGGCCCGGCCCGCCTGCCGGACTCGGAATGGCGCGAGACTTTGCGAGCGGCCTCCTTGTGCCAAAAATAGGCCCCGGGCACAGCCGCGCCCAAAAATAAATGACCGAAGGCCGGGGCGCCAAGTTCGTCCAGCGGAAAAAGGCCGCAAAAACAGGTGGTCTATAGCCTTGGGGGGTGGGGCTGGCCCACTTCGTCCGCCGGACTAGGAATGGCGCGAGACTTTGCGAGCGGCCTCCTTGTGCCAAAAATAGGCCCCGGGCACAGCCGCGCCCAAAAATAACCGCCCGAAGGCCGGGGCGCCAAGTTCGTCCAGCGGAAAACGGCCACAAAAACGGGTTGGCTGTAGCCTTGGGGGGTGGGGCTGGCCAACTTCGTCTGCCGGACTCGGAATGGCGCGAGACTTTGCGAACGGGATTCCGTGCGTAAAAAATAGGCCGCGGGCACAGCCACGCCCAAAAATAACTGCCCAAAGGCCGGGGCGACAAGTTCGTCCAGCGGAAAAAGGCCACAAAAACGGGTGGGCTATAGCCTTGGGGGTGGGGCTGGCCAACTTCGTCCGGGCGCGGACTCGGAATGGCGCGAGACTTTGCGAGCGGCCTCCGTGTGCCAAAAATAGGCCCGGGCACAGCCGCGCCCAAAAATATCCGACCGAAGGCCGGGGCGCCAAGTTCGTCCAGCGGAAAAAGGCCGCAAAAACGGGTGGGCTATAGCCTTGGGGGTGGGGCTGGCCAACTTCGTCCGCCGGACTCGGAATGGGGCGAGACTTTGCGAGCGGCCACCTTGTGCCAAAAATAGGCCCCGGACACAGCCGCGCCCAAAAATAACCGCCCGATGGCCGGGGCGCCAAGTTCGTCCAGCGGAAAAAGGCAGCAAAAACGGGTGGGCTATAGCCTTGGGGGGTGAGGCTGGCTTACTTCGTCCGCCGGACTCGGAACGGCGCGAGACTTTGCGAGCCGCCTCCGTGTGCCAAAAATAGGCCCCGGGCACAGCCGCGGCCAAAAATAACTGCCCGAAGGCCGGGGCAACAAGTTCGTCCAGCGGAAAAAGGCCGCAAAAATGGGTGGGCTATATCCTTGGGGGGTGGGGCTGGCCAACTTCGTCCGCTGGACTCGGAATGGCGCGAGACTTTGCGAGCGGCCTCCGTGTGCCAAAAGTAGGCCCCGGGCACAGCCGCGCCCAAAAATAACCGCCCGAAGGTCCCGCCCCCAATTTCGTCCGCCGCAAAAATTGCCAAAAAACGGGTGGGCTATAGCCTTGGGGGGTGGGGCTGGCCAAGTTCTTCCGCCGGACTTGGAATGGGTCTATACTTTGTGAGGGGCCTGCGTGTGCTAAAAATAGGACACGGGTACAGCCGCGCCCAAAAATAAGTTCCCGAAGGTCCCATCCCCAAGTTCGTCCGCCGCAAAAATGCCCAAAAAACGGGTGGGCTATAGCCTTGGGGGGTGGGGGTGGCCAAGTTAAATCTCTGCCCGGACTCGGAATGGGGCCAGACTTTGCGAGGGTCTCCGTGGTGCCAAAAATAGGCCGCGGGCACAGCCGCGCCCAAAATAAGTGCCGAAGGTCCCGCCCCAATTTTCGTCCGCCGCAAAAATGCCCAAAAAACGGGTGGGCTATAGCCTTGGGGGGTGGGGTTGGCCAAGTTTGTCCGTCTGGTTCGGAATGGGGCCAGACTTTGCGAGGGGCCTCCGTGTACAAAAAATAGGATGCGGGCACAGCCGCGTCCAGAAAAAGTACCGAAGGCCCCGTCCCCAAGTTCGTCCGCCGCGAAATGGCCCAAAAATGGGTGGGCTATAGCCTTGGGGGTGGGGCTGGCCAAGTTCATCCATTGGACTCGGAATGGGACAGACTATTCAAGGGGCCTCCGTGTGCCAAAAATAAGCACCCGAAGGTCCCGTCCCCAAGTTCGTCCGCCCGCTAAAATGCCCAAAAACGGGTGGGCTATAGCCTTGAGGGGTGGGCTGGCCAAGTTCGTCCCACTCGGATTCGAATGGTGCGAGACTTTGCGAGGGCCTCCGTGTGCAAAAATAGGCCGTTGGCACAGCCGCATCCAAAAATAAGCGCCCGAAGGTCCCGCCCCAATTTCGTCCGCGCAAAATTGCCAAAAACAGGTGGGCTATAGCCTTGGGGGTGGGGCTGGCTGTTCGTCGTCCGCCGGACTTGGAATGGGTCTATACTTTGTGAGGGGCTCATGCGTGTGCCAAAAATAGGCCACGGGTACAGCCGCGCCCAAAAATAAGTGCCCGAAGGTCCAGTCCCCAAGTTCGTCCGCCGCAAAATGCCCAAAAAACGGGTGGGCTATAGCCTTGGGGGGTGGGGGCTGGCCAAGTTCTGTCTCGCTGGGACTGGAATAGGGCCAGACTTTGCGAGGGTCTCCGTGTGCCAAAAATAGGCCGCGGGCACAGCCGCGTCCAAAAATAAGCGTCCGAAGGTCCCGCCGCCAATTTCGTCCGCCGCAAAATGGCCCAAAAATGGGGGGGCTATAGCCTGAAAGTGGGGTTGGCCAAGTTTGTCCGTCGGATTCGTAATGGGGCCGGACTTTGCGAGGGCCTCCGTGGTACAAAAATAGGCCGCGGGCACAGCCGCGTCAATAAAAAAGCGCCCGAAGGCCCCGTCCCCAAGTTCGTCCGCCGCAAAATGGCCCAAAAATGGGTGGGCTATAGCCTTGGGGGGTGGGGCTGGCCAAGTTCATCCGCCGGAATCGGAATGGGGACAGACTATGCGAGGGGACTCCGTCTGCCAAAAATAGGTCTGGTTGCGGGCCTCCGTGTGCCAAAAATAAGCACCCGAAGGGCCCGTCCCCAAGTTCGTCCGCCGCAAAAATTCCCAAAAAACGGGTGGGCTATAGCTTTGGGGGGTGGGGCTGGCCAAGTTCGTCCGCCGGATTCGGAATGGGGCCAGACTTTACGAGGGGTCTCCATCTGCCAAAAATAGGCCGCGGGCACAGCCGCGCCCAACAATTACCGCCCAACGGTCCCGTCCCCAAGTTCGTCCGCCGGATTCGGAATGGTGCCAAACTTTGCGAGGGGCCTCCGTGTGCCAAAAATAAGCACCCGAAGGTCCCGTCCACAAGTTCGTCCGCCGCTAAAATGCCCAAAAAACTGGTGGGCTATAGCCTTGGGGGGTGCGGCTGGCCAAGTTCGACCGCGGGATTCGGAATGGGGCCAGACTTTGCGAGGGGCCTCCGTGTACCAAAAATAGGACGCCGTCGCAGCCGCGCCCAAAAATAAGCTCCCCAAGGTCCCGTCCCCAAGTTCGACCGCCGCAAAAATGCCCAAAAAACGGGTTGGCTATAGCCATGGGGGTAGGGGCTGGCCAAGTTCGTCCGCCCGGACTCGGAATGGCGCGAGAGGTTATGAGGCGTATCCGTGGGCCAAAAATAGGCCGCGGACACAGCCGCGCCCAAAAATACCCGCCCGAAGGCCGCGGTACCAAGTTCGTCCAGCGGAATAAGGCCACAAAAACGGGTGGGCTATAGCCTTGGGGGGTGGGGCTGGCCAACTTCGTCCGCCGGACTCGGAATGGCGCGAGAGTTTGCGAGGCACCTCCGTGTGCCAAAAATAGGCCCCGGGCACAGCCGCGCCCAAAAATAACAGCCCGAAGGCCGCGGCGCCAAGTTCGTCCAGCGGAAAAAGGCCACAAAAACGGGTGGGCTATAGCCTTGGGGGGTGGGGCTGGCCAACTTCGTCCGCCGGACTCGGAATGGCGCGAGAGGTTGCGAGGCACCTCAGTGTGCCAAAAATAGGCCGCGGACACAGCCACGCCCAAAAATACCCGCCCGAAGGCCGCGGCACCAAGTTCGTCCAGCGGAAAAAGGCCACAAAAACGGGTGGGCTATAGCCTTGGGGGGTGGGGCTGGCCAACTTCGTCCGCCGGTCTCGGAATGGTACGAAACTTTGCGAGGCGCCTCCGTGTGCCAAAAATAGGCCGCGGGCACAGCCGCACCCAAAAATACCCTCCCGAAGGCCGCGGCGCCAAGTTCGTCCAGCGGAAAAAGGCCACAAAAAAGGGTGGGCGATAGGCTTGGGGGGTTAGGCTGGCCAACTTAGTCCGCCGGACTCGGAATGGCGCGGGACTTTGCGAGACACTTCCGTGTGCCAAAAATAGGTCGCGGGCACAGCCACGTCCAAAAATACCCGCCCGAAGGCCACGGCGCCAAGTTCGTCCAGCGGAAAAAGGCCACAAAAACGGGTGGGCTATAGCCTTGGGGGGTGGGGCTGGCCCACTTCGTCCGCCGGACTCGGAATGGCGCGAGACTTTGCGAGCGGCCTCAATGTGCCAAAAATAGGCCCCGGGCACAGCCGCGCCCAAAAATAACCACCCGAAGGCCGGGGCGCAAATTTCGTCCAGCGGAAAAAGGCCACAAAAACGGGTGGGCTATAGCCTTGGGGGGTGGAGCTGGCCAACTTCGTCCGCCGGACTCGGAATAGCGTGAGACTTTGCGAGGCGCCTCCGTGGGCCAAAACTAAGCCGCGGACACAGCCGTGCCAAAAAATACCCTCCCAAAGGCTGCGGCGCCAAGGTCATCCAGGGGAAAAAGGCCACAAAAACGGGTGGGCTATAGCCTTGGGGGGTGGGGCTGGCCAACTTCGTCCGCCGGACTCGGAATGGCGCGAGACTTTGCGAGGCATCTCCGTGTGCTAAAAATAGGCCGCGGGCACAGCCGTATGAAAAAATACCCGCCCAAAGGCCGCGGCGACAAGTTCGTCCAGCGGAAAAAGGCCACAAAAAAGGGTGGGCGATAGGCTTGGGGGGTTAGGCTGGCCAACTTAGTCCGCCGGACTCGGAATGGCGCGGGACTTTACGAGGCACCTCCGTGTGCCAAAAATAGGTCGCGGGCACAGCCACGTCCAAAATACCCGCTTGAAGGCAGCGCGGCGCCAAGTTCGTCCAGCGGAAAAAGGCCACAAAAAGGGTAGGCGATAGCCTTGGGGGTAAGGCTGGCCAACTTAGTCCGCCGGACTCGGAATGGCGCGGGACTTTGTGAGGCACCTCCGTGTGCCAAAAATAGATCGCGGGCACAGCCACGTCCAAAAATACCCGCCTGAAGGCCGCGGCGCCAAGTTCGTCCAGCGGAAAAAGGCCACAAAAACGGATGGGCTATAGCCTTGGGGGGTGGGGCTGGCCCACTACGTCCGCCGGACTCGGAATGGCGCGAGACTTTGTGAGCGGCCTCCGTGTGCCAAAAATAGGCCCCGGGCACAGCCGCGCCCAAAAATAACCGCCCGAAGGCCGGGGCGCCAATTTCGTCCAGCGGAAAAAGGCCACAAAAACGGGTGGGCTATAGCCTTGGGGGGTGGGGCGGCCCACTTCGTCTGCCGGACTCGGAATGGCGCGAGACTTTGCGAGCGGCCTCCTTGTGCCAAAAATAGGCGCATGGGCGCAGCCACGACCAAAAATAACTGCCCAAAGGCCGGGGCGACAAGTTCGTCCAGCGGAAAAAGGCCACAAAAACGGGTGGGCTATAGCCTTGGGGGGGGGGGCTGCACACACTTCGTCGCCGGACTCGGAATGGCGCGAGACTTTGCGAGCGGCCTCCGTGTGCCAAAAATAGGCCCGGGCACAGCCGCGCTTAAAAATAACCTGACCGAAGGCCGGGGCGCCAAGTTCGTCCAGCGGAAAAAGGGCACAAAAACGGGTGGGCTATAGCCTTGGGGGGTGGGGCTGGCCTACTTCGTCCGCCGGACTCGGAATGGCGCGAGACTTTGTGAGCGGCCTCCGTGTGCCAAAAATAGGCCCCGGACACAGCCGCGCCCAAAAAAAACCGCCCGAAGGACGGGGCGCGAAGTTCGTCCAGCGGAAAAAGGCAAGAAAAACGGGTGGGCTATAGCTTTGGGGGGTGGGGCTGGCCAACTTCGTCTGCCGGACTCGGACTGGCGCGAGACTTTGCGAGCCACCTCCGTGTGCCAAAAATAGGCCCCGGGCACAGCCACGCCAAAAAAAAACCGCCCGAAGGCCGGGGCGCCAAGTTCGTCCAGCGGAAAAAGGCCGCAAAAATGGGTGGGCTATAGCCTTGGGGGGTGGGGCTGGCCAACTTCGTCCGCCGGACTCGGAATGGCGCGAGACTTTGCGAGCGGCCTCCGTGTGCCAAAAGTAGGCCCCGGGCACAGCCGCGCCCAAAAATAACCGCCCGATGGGCGGGGCGCCAAGTTCGTCCAGCAGAAAACGGCCACAAAACGCGGGTGTGTTTGTAGCCTTGAGGGTGGGGCTGGCCAACCGTCCGCCGTACTCGGAATGGCGCGAGACTTTGCGAGGCGTCTCCGTGTGCCGAAAATAGGCCGCGGGCACAGCCGTATGAAAAAATACCCGCCCGAAGGCCGCGGCGACAAGTTCGTCCAGCGGAAAAAGGCCACAAAAAAGGGTGGGCGATAGGCTTGGGGGGTTAGGCTGGCCAACTTAGTCCGCCGGACTCGGAATGGCGCGGGACTTTACGAGGCACCTCCGTGTGCCAAAAATAGGTCGCGGGCACAGCCACGTCCAAAAAAAACCGCCCGAAGGCCGCGGCGCCAAGTTCGTCCAGCGGAAAAAGGCCACAAAAAAGGGTAGGCGATAGCCTTGGGGGGTAAGGCTGGCCAACTTAGTCCGCCGGACTCGGAATGGCGCGGGACTTTGTGAGGCACCTCCGTGTGCCAAAAATAGATCGCGGGCACAGCCACGTCCAAAAATACCCGCCTGAAGGCCGCGGCGCCAAGTTCGTCCAGCGGAAAAAGGCCACAAAAACGGGTGGGCCATAGCCTTGGGGGGTGGGGCTGGCCCACTTCGTCCGCCGGACTCGGAATGGCGCGAGACTTTGTGAGCGGCCTCCGTGTGCCAAAAATAGGCCCCGGGCACAGCCGCGCCCAAAAATAACCACCCGAAGGCCGGGGCGCCAATTTCGTCCAGCGGAAAAAGGCCACAAAAACGGGTGGGCTATAGCCTTGGGGGGTGGGGCTGGCCCACTTCGTCCGCCGGACTCGGAATGGCGCGAGACTTTGCGAACGGCCTCCGTGTGCCAAAAATAGGCCATGGGCACAGCCGCGCCCAAAAATAACCGCCCGAAGGCCGGGGCGCCAAGTTCGTCCAGCGGAAAAAGGCCGCAAAAACGGGTGGGCTATAGCCTTGGGGGGTGGGGCGGCCCACTTCGTCTGCCGGACTCGGAATGGCGCGAGACTTTGCGAGCGGCCTCCTTGTGCCAAAAATAGGCCCCGGGCACAGCCGCGCCCAAAAATAAATGACCGAAGGCCGGGGCGCCAAGTTCGTCCAGCGGAAAAAGGCCGCAAAAACGGGTGGGCTATAGCCTTGGGGGGTGGGGCTGGCCAACTTCGTCCGCCGGACTCGGAATGGCGCGAGACTTTGCGAGCGGCCACCTTGTGCCAAAAATAGGCCCCGGGCACAGCCGCGCCCAAAAATAACCGCCCGATGGCCGGGGCGCCAAGTTCGTCCAGCGGAAAAAGGCAGCAAAAACGGGTGGGCTATAGCCTTGGGGGGTGGGGCTGGCTAACTTCGTCCGCCGGACTCGGAATGGCGCGAGACTTTGCGAGCCGCCTCCGTGTGCCAAAAATAGGCCCCGGGCACAGCCGCGCCCAAAAATAATTGCCCGAAGGCCGGGGCAACAAGTTCGTCCAGCGGAAAAAGGCCGCAATAACGGGTGGGCTATAGCCTTGGGGGGTGGGGCTGGCCAACTTCGTCCGCCGGACTCGGAATGGCGCGAGACTTTGCGAGCGGCCACCTTGTGCCAAAAATAGGCCCCGGGCACAGCCGCGCCCAAAAATAACCGCCCGAAGGCCGGGGCGCCAAGTTCGTCCAGCGGAAAAAGGCCGCAAAAACGGGTGGGCTATAGCCTTGGGGGGTGGGGCTGGCTAACTTCGTCCGCCGGACTCGGAATGGCGCGAGACATTGCGAGCCGCCTCCGTGTGCCAAAAATAGGCCCCGGGCACAGCCGCGCCCAAAAATAACTATCCGAAGGCCGCGGCAACAAGTTCGTCCAGCGGAAAAAGGCCGCAAAAACGGGTGGGCTATAGCCTTGGGGGGTGGGGCTGGCCAACTTCGTCCGCCGGACTCGGAATGGCGCGAGACTTTGCGAGCGGCCTCCGTGTGCCAAAAATAGGCCCCGGGCGCAGCCACGCTTAAAAATAACCGCCCAAAGGTCGGGCGCCCAGTTCGTCCAGCGGAAACCGGCCACAAAATTGGGTGGGCTGTTGCCTTGGGGGGGGGGGCTGGCCAACTTCGTCCGCCGGACTCGGAATGGCGCGAGACTTTGCGAGCGGCCTCCGTGTGCCAAAAATAGGCCCCGGGCACAGCCGAGTCCAAAAATAACCGCCCGAAGGCCGGGGCGCCAAGTTCGTCCAGCGGAAAAAGGCCACAAAAGCGAGTGGGCTATAGCCTTGGGGGTGGGGCTGGCCCACTTAGTCTGCCCGGACTCGGAATGGCGCGAGACTTTGCGAGCGGCCTCCTTGTGCCAAAAATAGGCCCCGGCACAGCCGCGCCCAAAAATAACCGTCCAAGGCCGGGCGCCAAGTTCGTCCAGCGAAAAAGGCCGCAAAGCGGGTGGGCTATAGCCTTGGGAAGGGGCTGGCCAACTTCGTCCGCCCGGACTCGGAAATGCGCCAGACATTTCGAGCGGCCACCCTGTTCCAAAAATAGGCCCCGGGCACAGCCGCGCCCAAAAATAACCGCCCGAAGGCCGGGGCGCCAAGTTCGTCCAGCGGAAAAAGGCAGCAAAAACGGGTGGGCTATAGCCTTGGGGGGTGGGGCTGGCTAACTTCATCCGCTGGACTCGGAATGGCGCAAGACTTTGCGAGCCGCCTCCGTGTGCCAAAAATAGGCCCCGGGCGCAGCCACGCCCAAAAATAACCGCCCGAAGGTCGGGGCGCCAAGTTCGTCCAGCGGAAAACGGCCACAAAAACGGGTGGGCTGTAGCCTTGGGGGGTGGGGCTGGCCAACTTCGTCCGCCGGACTCGGAATGGCGCGAGACTTTGCGAGCGGCCTCCGTGTGCCAAAAATAGGCCCCGGGCACAGCCGCGTCCAAAAATAACCGCCCGAAGGCCGGGGCGCCAAGTTCGTCCAGCGGAAAAAGGCCGCAAAAACGAGTGGGCTATAGCCTTGGGGGGTGGGGCTGGCCCACTTAGTCTGCCGGACTCGGAATGGCGCGAGACTTTGCGAGCGGCCTCCTTGTGCCAAAAATAGGCCCCGGGCACAGCCGCGCCCAAAAATAACCGTCCGAAGGCCGGGGCGCCAAGTTCGTCCAGCGAAAAAAGGCCGTAAAAACGGGTGGGCTATAGCCTTGGGGGGTGGGGCTGGCCAACTTCGTACGCCCGGACTCGGAATGGCGCGAGACTTTGCGAGCGGCCACCTTGTGCCAAAAATAGGCCCCGGCACAGCCGCGCCAAAAAATAACCGCCCGAAGGCCGGGCGCCAAGTTCGTCCAGCGGAAAAAGGCAAGCAAAACGGGTGGGCTATAGCCTTGGGGAAGGGGCTGGCTAACTTCGTCCGCCGGACTCGGAATGGCGCGAGACATTGCGAGCCGCCTCCGTGTGCAAAAATAGGCCCGGGCACAGCCGCGCCCAAAAATAACTATCCGAAGGCGCGGCAACAAGTTCGTCCAGCGGAAAAAGGCCGCAAAAGCAGGTGGGCTATAGCCTTGGGGGTGGGGCTGGCCAACCGTCCGCCGGACTCGGAATGGCGCGAGACTTTGCGAGCGGCCTCCGTGTGCCAAAAATAGGCCCCGGCGCAGCCACGCCCAAAATAACCGCCCGAAGGTCGGGCGCCAAGTTCGTCCAGCGGAAAAAGGCCGCAAAACGAGTGGGCTATAGCCTTGGGGGTGGGGCTGGCCCACTTAGTCTGCCGGACTCGGAATGGCGCGAGACTTTGCGAGCGGCCTCCTTGTGCCAAAAATAGGCCCGGGCACAGCCGCGCCTTAAAAATAACCGTCCGAAGGCCGGGCGCCAAGTTCGTCCAGCGAAAAAAAGGCCGCAAAAGCGAGGTGGGCTATAGCCTTGGGGGGTGGGGCTGGCCAACTTCGTCCGCCGGACTCGGAATGGCGCGAGACTTTGCGAGCGGCCACCTTGTGCCAAAAATAGGCCCCGGGCACAGCCGCGCCCAAAAATAACCGCCCGAAGGCCGGGGCGCCAAGTTCGTCCAGCGGAAAAAGGCAGCAAAAACGGGTGGGCTATAGCCTTGGGGGGTGGGGCTGGCTAACTTCATCCGCTGGACTCGGAATGGCGCAAGACTTTGCGAGCCGCCTCCGTGTGCCAAAAATAGGCCCCGGGCACAGCCGCGCCCAAAAATAACTGCCCGAAGGCCGGGGCAACAAGTTCGTCCAGCGGAAAAAGGCCGCAAAAACGGGTGGGCTATAGCCTTGGGGGGTGGGGCTGGCCAACTTCGTCCGCCGGACTCGCAATGGCGCGAGACTTTGCGAGCGGCCTCCGTGTGCCAAAAATAGGCCCCGGGCACAGCCGCGCCCAAAAATAACTGCCCAAAGGCCGGGGCGACAAGTTCGTCCAGCGGAAGAAGGCCACAAAAACGGGTGGGCTATAGCCTTGGGGGGTGGGGCTGGCCCACTTCGTCCGCCGGACTCGGAATGGGATGAGACTTTGCGAGTGGCGTCCGTGTGCCAAAAATAGGCCGCAGGCAAAGCCGCGCCCAAAAATAACCGCCCTAACGCAGGGTCGCCAAGTTCGTCTAGCGGAAAATGGCCACAAAAACGGGTGTGCTATAGCCTTGGGGGGTGGGGCTAGCCAAGTTCGACCGCCGGACTCAGAATGGGGCGAGATTTTGCGATCGGCCTCCATGTGCCAAAAATAGACCGCAAGCACAGCCGCACCAAAAAATAACCGCCTGAAGGCTGGGGCGCCAAGGGTGGGGCTGGCCAGGTTCGTCCGCCGGACTCGGAATGGGGCGAGACTTTGCGAGCGGCCTCCGTGTGCCAAAAATAGGCCGCAAACACAGCCGCGCCCAAAAATAACGGCCCGAAAGCCGGGGCGCCAAGTTCATCCAGCGGAAAAAGGCCACATAAACGGGTGGTCTATAGCCTTGGGGGGTCGGGCCGGCCAAGTTCGTCCGCCGGACTCGGAATGGGGAGAGGCTTTGCAAGCGGTCTCTGTGTGCCAAAAATAGGCCGCGGGAACAGCCACGCCCAAAAATAACCGCCCAAAAGCCGGGGCACCAAGTTCGTCCAGCGGAAAAAAGCCACAAAAACGTGTGGGTTATAGCCTTGGGGGGTGGGGCTGGCCAAGTTCGTCCGCCGGACTCGGAATGGGACGAGACTTTGCGAGAACCCTCCATGTGCCAAAAATAGGCTGCAAACACAGCCGTACCCAAAAATAACCGACCGAAGGTTGGGGCGCCAAGTTCGTCCAGCGGAAAAAGGCCACAAAAACGTGTGGGCTATAGCCTTGCGGGATGGGGCTAGC
Source organism: Citrus sp. QX-2021 (assembly GCA_030444885.1). NCBI lineage: Eukaryota > Viridiplantae > Streptophyta > Magnoliopsida > Sapindales > Rutaceae > Citrus > Citrus sp. QX-2021. Next base: position 30,550 of record JAUJEF010000327.1, on the reverse strand, counting down.
CAGGTTCGTCAGCCGGACTCGGAATGCGGCGAGACTTTTCGAACGGCCTCCGTGTGGCAAAAATAGGCCGCGGGCAATGCTGCGCCCAAAAATAACCGCCCGAAGGCCGGGGCGCCAAGTTCGTCCTGCGGAATAAGGTCACAATAACGAGTGGGCTATAGCCTTGGGGGATGGGGCTGGCCAACTTCGTCCGCCGGACTCGGAATGGGGTGAGACTTTGCGAACGGCGTCCGTGTGCCATAAATAGGCTGCAGGCACAGGCGCGCCCAAAAATAACCGCCCGAAGGCCGGGGCGCCAAGTTCGTCCAGCGGAAAAAGGCCACAAAAACGGGTGGGCTACAGCCTTGGGGGGTGAGGCTGGCCCACTTCGTCCGCCGGACTCGGAATGGGACGAAACTTTGCGAGCGGCCTCGGTGTGCCAAAGATAGGCCGCGGGCACAGCCGCACATAAAAATAACCGCCTGAAGGCAGGGGCGCCAAGTTCGTACTACGGAAAAAGGCCACAAAAACAGTTGGGCTATAGCCTTGGGGGGTGGGGCTGGCCAAGTTTGTCCGGCGGACTCGTAATGGGACGAGACTTTGCGAGCGGCCTCCGTGCGCCAAAAATAGGCCGCGGGCAAAGCCATGCCCAAAAATAACCCCCCGAACACCGGGGCGCCAAGTTCGTCCAGCGGAAAAAGGCCACAAAAATGGGTGGGCTATAGCCTTGGGGGGTGGGGCTGGCCTAGTTCGTCCACCGGACTCGGAATGGGGCGAGACTTTGCGAACGGCCTCCGTGTTCCAAAAATAGGCCATGGGCACAGCTGGGCCCAAAAATAACCGCCCGAAGGCCGTGGCACGAAGTTCGTCCAGCGGAAAAAGGGCATAAAAACGGGCGGGCTATAGCCTTGGGGGGTGGGGCTGGCCAAGTTCGTCCGCCGGACTTGGAATGGGACGAGCCATTGCGAGCGACCTCCGTGTGCCAAAGATATACCGCGGTCACAGCCGCGCCAAAAAATGACTGCCCGAAGGCTGGGGCGCCAAGTTTGTCCAGCAGAAAAAGGACACAAAAACGTGTGGGCTATAGCCTTGGGGGGTGGGGCTGGCCAAGTTTGTCCGCCGGACTCGGGATGGGGTGAGACTTTGTTAGCGGCCTCCGTGTGCCAAAATTAGGCCGGGGGGGTCAGCCACGCCCAAGAATAACCGCCTGAAGGCTGGGCGCCCAGTTCGTCCACCGGAAAAAGGCCACAAAAACGGGTGGGCTATAGCCTTGGGGGGTGTGGCTGTCCAAGTTCGTCCGCCGGTCTCGGAATGGGGTGAGACTTTGCGAGCGGCCTCCGTGTACCAAAAATAGGCTGCAGGAACAGCCGCGCCCAAAAATAACCGCCCGAAGACCATAGCGCCAAGTTCATCCAGCGGAAAAAGGCCACAAAAACAGGTGGGCTATAGCCTTGGGGGATGGGGCTGGCCAAGTTCGTCCGCCGGGCTCGGAATGGGACGAGACTTTGCGAGGAGCCGCCATGTGCCAAAAATAGGCCGCGGGCACAGCTGCGCCCAAAAATAACTGCCCGAAGGCCGGGGCGCCAAGTTCGTCCAGAGGAAAAATGCCACAAAAACGGGTGGGCTATAGCCTTGGGGGGTGGGGCTGGCTAAGTTCGTCCGCGGGACTCGGAATGGGGCGAGCCTTTGCGAGTGGCCTCCGTGTGCCAAAAATAGGCCACAGGCATAGCCGTGCCCAAAAATAACTGCCCGAAAGCCGGAACGCCAAGTTCGTCCGGCGGAAAAAGGCCACAAAAACGCGCGGGCTATAGCCTTGGGTGGTGGGGCCGGCCATGTTCGTCCACCGGACTCGGAATGGGGCAAGATTTTGCGAGCGGCGGCCGTGTGCCAAAACTAGGCCGCGGGCACAGCTGCACCCAAAAATAACCGCCCGAAGGCCGTGGCGCCAAGTTCGTCCAGCGGAAAAAGGCCATAAAGACGGGCGGGCTATAGCCTTGGGGGGTGGGGCTGGCCAAGTTCGTCCGCCGGACTCAGAATGGGACGAGACTTTGCGAGCGGCCTCTGTGTGCCAAAAGTAGGCCGCGGGCACAGACGCGCCCAAAAATAACTGCCCGAAGGCCGGGGCGCCAAGTTCGTCCAGCGGAAAAAGGCCACAAAAACGGGTGGGCTATAGCCTTGGGGGGTGGGGCTGGCCAAGTTAGTCCGCCGGACTCGGAATGGGATGAGACTTTGTGAGCGGCCTCCGTGTGCCAAAAATAGGCCGCGGGCACAGCCGTGCCCAAAAATAACGGCCCGAAAGCAGGGGCGCCAAGTTCGTCCAGCGGAAAAAAGCCACAAAAACATGTGGGCTATAGCCTTGGGGGGTGGGGCTGGCCAAGTTCGTCCGCCGGACTCGGAATGGGATGAGACTTTGCGAGCGGCGTCCGTGTACCAAAAATAGGCCGCCGGCATAGCCGTGCCCAAAAATAACCGCCCTAACGCAGGGTCGCCAAGTTCGTCTAGCGGAAAATGGCCACAAAAACGGGTGTGCTATAGCCTTGGGGGGTGGGGCTAGCCAAGTTCGACCGCCGGACTCAGAATGGGGCGAGATTTTGTGATCGGCCTCCATGTGCCAAAAATAGACCACAAGCACAGCCGCACCCAAAAATAACCGCATGAAGGCTGGGGCGCCAAGGGTGGGCTGCCGGGTGGGGACGTTCGTCCCGCCACAAAAACGTGTGGGTTATAGACTCGGAATGGGACGAGACTTTGCGAGCACCCTCCATGTGCCAAAAATAGGCCGCAAACACAGCCGTACCCAAAAATAACCACCCGAAGGCCGGGGCGCCAAGTTAGTCAAGCGGAAAAAGGCCACAAAAACGGGTGGACTATAGCCTTGGGGGGTGGGGCTGTCCAAGTTCGTCCGCCGGACTCGGAATGGGGCGAGACTTTGCGAGCGGCCTCCGTGTGCCAAAAATAAGCGCGGGCACAGCCATGCCCAATAATAACCACCCGAAGACCGGGGCGCCAAGTTCGTCCAGCGGAAAAAGCCACAAAAATGGGGGGCTATAGCCTAGGGGGGTGGGGTTGGCCAAGTTTGTCCGCCGGATTCGGAATGGGATGAGACTTTGTGAGCATCCTCCGTGTGCCAAAAATAGGCCGCGGGCACAGCCGCACCCAAAAATAACCGCCCGAAGGCCGGGGCGACAAGTTAGTCCAGCGGAAAAAGGCCACAAAAACGGGTGGACTATAGCCTTGGGGGGTGGGGCTGTCCAAGTTCATCCGCCGGACTCGGAATGGGGCGAGACTTTGCGAGCGGCCTTCGTGTGCCAAAAATAGGCCGCGGGCACAGCCACGCCCAAGAATAACCACCCGAAGACCGGGGCGCCAAGTTCGTCCAGCGGAAAAAGGCCACAAAAGCGTGTGGGCTATAGCCTTGGGGGGTGTGGCTGTTCAAGTTCGTCTGCAGGACTAGGAATGGGGCGAGACTTTGCGAACGGCCTCCGTGTGCCAAAAATAGGCCATGGGCACAGCCGCGCCCAAATATAACCGCCCGAAGTCCGCGGCGCCAAGTTCGTCCAACAGAAAAAGGCCACAAAAACGGGTGGGCTATAGCCTTGGGGGGTGGGGCTGGCCAAATTCATCCGCCGGACTCGGAATGGGGCGAGACTTTGCGAATGGCCTCCGTGTACCAAAAATAGGACGCGGACACAGCCGCGCCCAAAAATAACTGCCCGAAGGCCGGGGCGCCAAGTTCGTCCAGCGGAAAAAGGCCACAAAAACGGGTGGGCTATAGCCTTGGGGGGTGGGGCTGGCCAAGTTAGTCCGCCGGACTCGGAATGGGATGAGACTTTGTGAGCGGCCTCCGTGTGCCAAAAATAGGCCGCGGGCACAGCCATGCCCAATAATAACCACCCGAAGACCGGGGCGCCAAGTTCGTCCAGCGGAAAAAGGCCACAAAAGCGTGTGGGCTATAGCCTTGGGGGGTGGGGCTGGCCAATTTCGTCTGCCGGACACGGAATAGGGCGACACTTTGTGAGCGGCCTACGTGTGCCAAAAATAGGCCGCGGACACAGCCGCCCTCAAAAATAACTACCCGAAGGCTGAGGCGCCAAGTTCGTCCAGCGGAAAAAGGCCACAAAAACGGGTGGGCTATAGCCTTGGGGGGTGGGTCTGGCCAAGTTCGTCCGCCGGACTCGGAATGGGGTGAGACTTTGCGAGCGGCCTCCGTGTTCCAAAAATAGGCCGCGGGCACAGCCGCACCCGAAAATAAAAGCCCGAAGGCCGGGGCGCCAATTTCGTCCTGCGGAAAAAGGCCACAAAAACGGGTGGGCTATAGCCTTGGGGGGTGGGACTGGCCAAGTTCGTCCACCGGACCCGGAATGGGACGAGACTTTGCGAGCGGCGTACGTGTGCCAAAAATAGGCCGCGGGCACAGCCGCGCCCAAAAATAATGGCCCGAAGGCCGGGCGCCAAGTTCAGCCAGCGGAAAAAGGCCACAAAAACGGGTGGGCTATAGCCTTGGGGGCTGGGGCTGGCCAAGTTCGTCCGCCGGACTCAGAATGGGGCGAGACTTTGCGAGCGGCCTCCGTGTGCCAAAAATAGGTCGTGGGCACAGCAGCGCCCAAAAGTAACCGCCCGAAGGCCGGGGTACCAAGTTTGTCCAGCGGAAAAAGGCCACAAAAACGGGTGGGCTATAGCCTTGGGGGGTGGGGCTGGTCAAGTTCGTCCGCCGGAATTGGAATAGGGCGAGACTTTGCGAGCTGCCTCCGTGTACCAAAAATAAGCCGCGGGCACAGCCGCGCCCAAAAATAATGGCCCGAAGGCCGGGCGCCAAGTTCAGCCAGCGGAAAAAGGCCACAAAAACGGGTGGGCTATAGCCTTGGGGGCTGGGGCTGGCCATGTTCGTCCGCCGGACTCGGAATGGGGTGAGACTTTGCGAGCGGCCTCCGTGTTCCAAAAATAGGCCGCGGGCACAGCCGCACCCGAAAATAAAAGCCCGAAGGCCGGGGCGCCAATTTCGTCCTGCGGAAAAAGGCCCAAAAGCGGGTGGGCTATAGCCTTAGGGGTGGGACTGGCCAAGTTCGTCCACCGGACCCGGAATGGGGACGAGACTTTGCGAGCGTGTACGTGTGCCAAAAATAGGCCTTGGGCACAGCCGCGCCCAAAAATAATGGCCTGAAGGCCGGGCGCCAAGTTCAGCCAGCGGAAAAAGGCCACAAAAGCAGGTGGGCTATAGCCTTGGGGTGAGGGCTGGCCAAGTTCGTCCGCCGGACTCGGAATGGGGCGAGACTTTGCGAGCGGCCTCCGTGTGCCAAAAATAGGTTGTGGGCGCTGCAGCGCCAAAAGTAACCGCCGAAGGCCGGGTACCAAGTTTGTCCAGCGGGAAAAGGCCACAAAAACGGGTGGGCTATAGCCTTGGGGGGTGGGGCTGGTCAAGTTCGTCCGCCGGAATTGGAATAGGGCGAGACTTTGCGAGCTGCCTCCGTGTACCAAATATAAGCCGCGGGCACAGCCGCGCCCAAAAATAACCGCCCGAAGGCCGGGGCGCCAAGTTTGTCCAGCGGAAAAAGGCCACAAAAACAGGAGGGCTATAGCCTTGGGGGGTGGGGCGGGCCATGTTCGTCCGCCGGACTCGGAATGGGGTGAGTCTTTATGAGCGGCCTCCGAGTGCCAAAAATAGGCCGCGGGCACAGCTGCGCCGAAAAATAACCGCACGTAGGCCGGGGCGCCCAGTTCGTCCAGCGGAAAAAGGCCACAAAAACGGGTGGGCTATATCCTTGGGGGGTGCGGCAGGCCAAGTTCGTCCGCCAGAGTCTGAATGTGGCGAGACTTTGCGATCGGCCACCTTGTGCCAAAAATAGGTCCGCGGCGCTGCCGCGCTAAAAATAACCGCCCGAAGACCGGGCGCCAAGTTCGTCCAGCGGGAAAAGCCCACAAAAGCGGGTGGGCTATAGCCTTGGGGTGGGGCTGTCCAAGTTCATCCGCCGGACTCGGAATGGGCGAGACTTTGCAAAGCGGCCTCCGTGTGCCAAAAATAGGCCATGGGCACAGCCGCGCCCGAAAATAAAAGCCCGAAGGCCGGGCGCCAATTTCGTCCTGCGGAAAAAGGCCACAAAAGCGGGTGGGCTATAGCCTTGGGGGTGGGACTGGCCAAGTTCGTCCGCCGGACCCGGAATGGGGCGAGACATTGCGAGCGGCGTCACGTGTGCCAAAAATAGGCCGCGGGCACAGCCGCACCCAAAAATAACCGCCTAAAGGCCGGTGCGCCAAGTTCGTCCAGCGGAAAAAGGCCACAAAAACGGGTGGGCTATAGCCTTGGGGGGTGGGGCTGGCCAAGTTCGTCCGCCAGAGTCGGAATGGGGCGAGACTTTGCGATCGGCCACCGTGTGCCAAAAATAGGTCGCGGGGGCAGCCGCGCCCAAAAATAACCGCCCAAAGGCCGGGGCGCCAAGTTCGTCGAGCGGGAAAAGCCCACAAAAACGGGTGGGCTATAGCCTTAGGTGGTGGGGCTGGCCGAGTTCGTCCGACGGACTCGGAATGGGACGAGACTTTGCGAGCAGCCTCTGTTTGCTAAAAATAAGAAGTGTGCACAGCCGCGATAAAAAATAACCGCCCAAAGGCCGGGGCGTCAAGTTCGTCCAGCGGAAAAAGGCCACAAAAACGGGTGGGCTACAGCCTTGGGGGCTGGGGCTGGCCAACTTCGTTCGCCAGACTCGGAATGGGGTAGGACATTGCGAGCGTCCTCCGTGTGCACAAAAATAGGCCACGGGCAGAGCCGCACCCAAAAATAACCGCCCGAAGGCCGGGGCACCAAGTTCGTCCAGCGGAAAAAGGCCACAAAAACGGGTGGGCTATATCCTTGGGGGGTGGGGCTGTCCAAGTTCATCCGCCGGACTCGGAATGGGGCGAGACTTTGCGAGCGGCCTCCGTGTGCCAAAAATAGGCCGCGGGCACAGCCGCACCCGAAAATAAAAGCCCGAAGGCCGGGGCGCCAATTTCGTCCTGCGGAAAAAGGCCATAAAAACGGGTGGGCTATAGCCTTGGGGGGTGGGACTGGCCAAGTTCGTCCACCGGACCCGGAATGGGACGAGACTTTGCGAGCGGCGTACGTGTGCCAAAAATAGGCCGCGGGCACAGCCACACCCAAAAATAACCGCCTGAAGGCCGGGGCGCCAAGTTCGTCCAGCGGAAAAAGGCCACAAAAACGGGTGGGCTATAGCCTTGGGGGGTGGGGCTGGCCAAGTTCGTCCGCCAGAGTCGGAATGGGGCGAGACTTTGCGATCGGCCACCTTTAGCCAAAAATAGGTCGCGATCGCTGCCGCGCCAAAAAATAACCGCCCGAAGGCCGGGGCGCCAAGTTCGTCCAGCGGGAAAAGCCCACAAAAACGGGTGGGCTATAGCCTTGGGTGGTGGGGCTGACCGAGTTCGTCCGACGGACTCGGAATGGGGCGAGACTTTGCGAGCGGCCTCTGTTTGCTAAAAATTAGAAGTGCGCACAGCCGCGATAAAAAATAACCGCCCAAAGGCCGGGGCGTCAAGTTCGTCCAGCGGAAAAAGGCCACAAAAACGGGTGGGCTACAGCCTTGGGGGCTGGGGCTGGCCAACTTCGTTCGCCAGACTCGGAATGGGGTAGGACATTGCGAGCGTCCTCCGTGTGCACAAAAATAGGCCACGGGCAGAGCCGCACCCAAAAATAACCGCCCGAAGACCGGGGCGCCAAGTTCGTCCAGCGGAAAAAGGCCACAAAAACGGGTGGGCTATAGCCTTGGGGGGTGGGGCTGGCCAAGTTCGTCCGCCGGACTCGGAATGGGGCGAGACTTTGCGAGCGGCCTCCGTGTTCCAAAAATAGGCCGCGGGCACAGCCGCGCCCAAAAATAACCGCCCGAAGGCCGGGGCGCCAAGTTCGTCCAGCGGAAAAAGGCCACAAAAACGGGTGGGCTATAGCCTTGGGGGGTGTGTCGGTTCTAGTTCGTGTGCAGGACTAGGAATGGGTCGAGACTTTGCGCACGGCCTCCGTGTGCCAACAATAGGCCACGGGCACAGCCGAGCCCTAATTTTACCGCCCGAAGTCCGGGGCGCCAAGTTAAAATCCAACGGAAAAAGGCCACAAAAGCGGGTGGGATATAGCCTTGGGGGGTGGGGCGGGCCAAGTTCGTCCGGCTGACTCGGAATGAGGCGAGACTTTGCGAGCAGCTTCCGTGTGCCAAAAATAGGCCACGGGCACCCAAAAATAACCGCCCGAAGGCCGGGGCGCCACGTTCGTCCAGCGGAAAAAGGCCACAAAAACGGGTGGGCTATACCCTTGGGGGGTGGGGCTGGCCAAGTTCGTCCGCCGGACTCGGAATGGGGGAAGACTTTGCGAGCAGCTTCCATGTGCCAAAAATTGGCCGCAGGCACAGCCGCTCCCAAAATAACCGACCCGAAGAGCGGTCACCAAGTTTGTCCAGCGGAAAAAGGCCACAAAAACGGGTGGGCTATAGCCTTGGGGGGTGGGGCTGGCCAAGTTCGTCCGCCGGACTCGGAATGGGGGAAGACTTTGCGAGCAGCTTCCATGTGCCAAAAATTGGCCGCAGGCACAGCCGCGTCCAAAAATAACCGCCCGAAGGCCGGGGCGCCAAGTTCGTCCAGCGGAAAAAGGACACAAAAACGGGTGGGCTATAGCCTTGGGGGGTGGGGCTGGCCAAGTTCGTCCGCCTGACTCTGAATGGGCTGAGACTTTGCGATCAGCTTCCGTGTGCCAAAAATTGGCTGCTGGCACAGCCTCGCCCAAAAATAACCGCCCGAAGGCTGGTGCGCCAAGTTCGTCCAGCGGAAAAAGGCCACAAAAACGGGTGGGGTATAGCCTTGGGGGGGGGGGCTGGCCAAGTTCGTCCGCCCGGACTCAGAATGGGCTGAGACTTTGCGAGCAGCCTCCGTGTGCCAAAAATAGGCTGCGGGCACAGCCACGCCCAAAAATAACCATCCGAAGGCTGGTGCGCCAAGTTCGTCCAGCGGAAAAAGGCCACAAAAACGGGTGGGGTATAGCCTTGGGGGGTGGGGCTGGCCAAGTTCGTCCGCCTGACTCTGAATGGGCAGAGACTTTGCGACGAGAATCCGTGTGCTAAATATAGGCCGCGGGCACAGCCCCGCCCAAAAATAACCGCCCGAAGCCTGGTGCGCCAAGTTCGTCCCGCGGAAAAAGGCCACAAAACCGGGTGGGGTATACCCTTGGGGGGTGGGGCAGGCCAAGTTTGTCCGCCGGACTCGGAATGGGCGAGACTTTGCGAGTGGCCTCCGTGTACCAACAATAGGCCGCGGGCACAGCGCGCCCAAAAATAACAGCTCGAAGGCCGGGCGCCCAAGTTCGTCCACCGGAAAAAGGACACAAAAACGGGTGGGCTATAGCCTTGGGGGGTGGAGCTGGTCAAGTTCGTCCGCCGGACTGCGAATGGGGCGAGACTTTGCGAGCGGCCTCCGTGTGCCAAAAATAGGCCCCGGGCACAGCCGCGCACAAAAATAACCGCCCGAAGGCCGGGGCGCCAAGGTCGTCCAGCGGAAAAAGGAAAAAGGTGGGCTAAAGCTTGGGGGTGGGCTGGCCAAGCCGGACTCGGAATGGGGCGCCACTTTGCGAGCGGCCTCCGTGTGCCAAAAACAGGCGGGAAAAGCCCAAAAAAGCCCGAAGGTGGGCTAAATTCGCCCAGGGGAAAAAGGGCTGGTGGGCTATAGCCTCGGCGGACTCGGAATCGGGGACGAAACTTTGCGAGCGGCCTTTGTGTGCTAAAAATAAGAAGTGGGCACAGCCGCTCCCAAAAATAACCGCCCAAAGGCCGGGGCGTCAAGTTCGTCCAGCGGAAAAAGGCCACAAAAACGGGTGGGCTATAGCCTTGGGGGGTGTAGCTGGCCAAGTTCGTCCGCCGGACTAGGAATGGGTCGAGACTTTGCGAGCGGCCTCCGTGTGCCAAAAATAGGCCGCGGGCACAGCCGCGCCCAAAAATAACCGCCCGAAGGCCGGGGCGCCAAGTTCGTCCAGCGGAAAAAGGCCACAAAAACGGGTGGGCTATAGCCTTGGGGGGTGGAGCTGGCCAAGTTCGTCCCTCCCGAGACTCAGGAATGGGGCGAGACTTTGCAAGCGGCCTCCGTTTCCAAAAATAGACCGCGGTCACAGCCACGTCCAAAAATAACTGCCCGAAGGCCGGGCGCCAAGTTCGTCCAGCGGAAAAAGGCCACAAAAGCGGGTGGGCTATAGCCAAAGTGGGGATGGCCAAGTTCGTCCGCCAGACTCGGAATAGGGTGAGACTTTGCGAGCGGCCACCGTGTGCCAAAAATAGGCCGCGGGCACAGCCTCGCCCAAAAATAACCACCCGAAGGCCGGGGCGCCAAGTTTGTCCAGTGAAAAAAGGCCACAAAAATGGGTGGGCTGCAGCTTTGGGGGGTGTAGCTGGCCAAGTTCGTCTGCCGGACTGGGAATGGGGCGAGACTTTTCAAGCGGCCTCCGTGTGCCAAACATAAGCCGTGGGCACAGCCACTCCAAAAATAACCGCCCAATGGCCGGTCAGCCAAGTTCGTCCAGCGGAAAAAGGCCACAAAAACGGGTGGGCTATAGCCTTGGGGGTGGTGCTGGCCAAGTTCGTCCGCCGGACTCGGAATGGGGCGAGACTTTGCGAGTGGTCTCCGTGTACCAAAAATAGGCCGCAGGCACAGCCGCGCCCAAAAATAACCGCCCAAAGGCCGGGGCGCCAAGTTTGTCCAGCGAAAAAAGGCCACAAAAACGGGAGGGCTATAGCCGTGGGGGGTGGGGCTGGCCAAGTTCTTCCGCCGGACTCGGAATGGGGCGAGACTTTGCGAGCGGCCTCCGTGCGCCAAAAATAGGCCGCAGGCACAGCCGCAACCAAAAATAACCGCCCGAACGCCGGGGCGCCAAGTTCATCCAGCGGAAAAACTCCACAAAAACGGGTGGGCTATAGCCCAGGGGGGTGGGGCTGGCCAAGTTCGTCCGCCAGACTCGGAATGGGGCGATACTTTGCGAGTAGCCTCCGTGTGCAAAAATAGGCCGCGGGCACAGCCGAAACCAAAAATAACCGCCCGAAGGCCGGGTCGCCAAGTTCGTCCAGCGGAAAAAGACCACAAAAACGGGCGGGCTATAGCCTTGGGGGTGGGGCTGGCCAAGTTCGTCCGCCGGACTCGGAATGGGGCGAGAATTTGGGAGCGGACTCCGTGTGCCAAAAATAGGCCGCGGGCACAGCCGTACCAAAAAATAAAAGCCCGTTGGCCGGTGCGCCAAGTTCGTCCTGCGGAAAAAGTCACAAAAACGGGTGGGCTATAGCCTTGGGGGGTGGGGCTGGCCAAGTTCGATCGCCGGACTCGGAATGGGGCGAGAGTTTGCGAGCGGCCTCCGTCTGCTAAAAATAGGTCGCGGGTACAGCCGCTCCCAAAAATAACCGCCCGAAGGCCGGGGCGCCAGGTTCGTCCAGCGGACAAAGGCCACAAAAACGGGTGGACTATAGCCTTGGGGGTGGGGGCTGGCCAAGTTCGTCCGCCGGACTCGGAATGGGGTGAGAATTTACGAGCGGCCTCCGTGTGCCAAAAATAGGCCGCGGGCACAACCGTGCCCAAAAATAACAGCCCATTGGCCGGGGCGCCAAGTTCGTCCAGCGGAAAAAGGCCACAAAAACAGGTGGGCTATAGCCTTGGGGGGTGGGGCCGGCCAAGTTTGTCCGCCGGACTCGGAATGGGGTGAGACATTGCGAACGGCCTCTGTGTGCCAAAAATAGGCCGCGGGCACAGCCGTGGCCAAAAATAATCACCCGAATGCCGAGGCGCCAAGTTCGTCCAGCGGAAAAAGGCCACAAAAATGGGTGGGCTATAGCCTTGGGGGGTAGGGCTGGCCATGTTCGTCCGCCGGACTCGGAATGGGGCGAGACTTTGCGAGCGGCCTCCGTGTGCCAAAAACAGGCCGCGGGCACAGCCGCGCCTAAAAGTAACAGCCCGAAGGCCGGGGCGCCAAATTCGTCCAGCGGAAAAAGGCCACAAAAAAGGGTGGGCTATAGCCTTGGGGGGTGGGGCTGGCCAAGTTCGTCCGCCGGACTCGGTATGGGGGGAGACTTTGCGAGCGGCCTCCGTGCGCCAAAAATAGGCCGCGGGCACAGCCGCGTCCAAAAAAAACCGCCCGATGGCCGGAGCGCCAAGTTCGTCCCGCGGAAAAAGGCCACAAAAACGGGAGGGCTATAGCCTTGGGGGGTGGGGCTGGCCAAGTTCGTCCGCCGGACTCAGAATGGGGTGAGACTTTGCGAGCGGCCTCTGTGTGCCAAAAATAGGCCACGGGCACAGCCGCGCCCAACAATAACCGCCCGAAGGCCGGGGCGCCAAGTTCGTCCAGCGGAAAAAGGCCACAAAAACGGGTGGGCTATAGCTTTGGGGGGTGGGGCTGGCCAAGTTCGTCTGCCGGACGAGGAATGGGGCGAGACTTTGCGAACGGCCTCCGTGTACCAAAAATAGGCCGCGGGAACAGCCGCGGCCAAAAATAACTGCCCGAAGGCCGGGGCGCAAGGTTCGTCCAGGGGAAAAAGGCAACAAAAACGGGTGGGCTAGAGCCTTTGGGGGTGGGGCTGGCCATGTTCGTCCGCCGGACTTGGAATGGGACGAGACTTTGCGAGCGGCCTCCGTGTGCCAAAAATAGGCCGCGGGCACAGCCACGTCCAAAAATAACTGCCGGAAGGCCGGGGCGCCAAGTTCGTCAAGCGGAAAAAGGCCACAAAAATGGGTGGGCTATAGCCTTGCGGGATGGGCCTGGCCAAGTTCGTCCGCCGGACTCGGAATGGGGCGAGACTTTGCGAGCGGCCTCCGTGTTCCAAAAATAGGCCGCGGGCATAGCCGCGTCCAAAAATAATGGCTCGAAGGCCGGGGCGCCAAGTTCGTCCAGCGGAAAAATGCCACAAAAATGGGTGGGCTATAGCCTTGGGGGGTGGGGCTGGCCAAGTTCGTCCGCCGGACTCAGAATAGGGCGAGACTTTGCGAGCGGCTTCCGTGTGCCAAACATTTGCCGCAGGCACAGACGCACCAAAAAATAACCGCCCGAAGGCCGGGGCGCCAAGTTCGTCCAGCGGAAAAAGGCCACAAATACGGGTGGGCTGTAGCCTTGGGGGGTGGCGCTGGCCAAGTTCGTCCGCCGGACTCGGAATGGGGTGAGATTTTACGAGTGTCCTCCGTGTGACAAAAATAGGCCATGGCCGCTGCCGCGCCCAAAAATAACCGCCCGAAGGCCGGGGTGGCAAGTTCGTCCAGCGGAAAAAGGCCACAAAAATGGGTGGGCTATAGCCTTGGGGGTTGGGGCTGGCCAAGTTCGTCCACCGGACTGGGGATGGGGCGAGACTTTGCGAGCGGCTTCCTTGTGCCAAAAATAGGCCGTGGGCACAGCCTCCCCCAAAAATAACCGCCCGAAGGCCGGGGCGCCATGTTCGTCCAGCGGAAAAAGCCACAAAAACGGGTGGGATATAGCCCTGGGGGGTGGGGCTGGCCAAGTTCGTCCGCCGGACTCGGAATGGGGTGTGACATTGCGAGCGGCCTCCGTGTGCCAAAAATAGGCCGCGGGCACAGCCGCGCCCAAAAATAAGGCCCGAAGGACGGGGCACCAAGTTCGTCCAGCGGTAAAAGGCCACAAAAATGGGTGGGCTATGGCCTTGGGGGGTGGGGCTGGCCAAGTTCGTCCGCCTGACTCGGAATGGGACGAGACTTTGCGAGCGGCCTCCGTGTGCCAAAAATAGCCCACGGGCTCAGCCGTACCCAAAAATAACTGCCCGAAGGCCGGAGCGCCAAGTTCGTCCAGCGGTAAAAGGCCACAAAAATGGGTGGGCTATAGCCTTGGGGGGTGGGGCAGGCCACGTCGTAAATCCGCGGACTCGGAATGGGGTGAGACTTTGCGAACGGCCTCCGTGTGCCAAAAATAGACCGCGGGCACAGCTGCGCCAAGTTCGTCCAGCGGAAAAAGTTTAGAAAAGCGGGTGGCCTATAGCCTTGGGGGGTGGTGCTGGCAAAGTTCATCCGCCGGACTCGGAATGGGGCGAGACTTTGCGAGCGGCCTCTGTGTTGTAAAAATAGGCCGTGGTCACAGCCGCGCCCAAAAATAACTGCCTGAAGGCCGTGGCGGCAAGTTCGTCCAGCGGAAAAAGGCCACAAAAACGGGTGGGCTATGTCCTTGGGGGGTAGGGCTTGCCAAGTTCGTCCTCCGGACTCAGAATGGGCCGAGCCTTTGCGAATGGCTTACGTGTGCCAAAAATAGGGCACGGGAACAGCCGCGGCCAAAAATAACCGCCCGACGGCCGGGGCGCAAGGTTCGTCTAGGGGAAAAAGGCAACAAAAACGGGTGGGCTAGAGCCTTGGGGGGTGGGGCTGGCCATGTTCGTCCGCCGGAATCGGAATGGGACTAGACTTTGCGAGCGGCCTCCGTGTGCCAAAAATAGGCCGCGGGCACAGCCACGTCCAAAAATAACTGCCGGAAGGCCGGGGCGCCAAGTTCATCAAGCGGAAAAAGGCCACAATAATGGGTGGGTTATAGCCTTGCGGGATGGGCCTGGCCAAGTTCGTCCGCCGGACTCGGAATGGGGCGAGACTTTGCGAGCGGCCTCCGTGTTCCAAAAATAGGCCGCGGGCATAGCCGCGTCCAAAACATAACGGCCCGAAGGCCGGGGCGCCAAGTTCGTCCAGCGGAAAAAGGCCACAAAAACGGGTGGGCTATAGCCTTGGGGGGTGGGGCTGGCCAAGTTCGTCCGCCGGACTCAGAATAGGGCGAGACTTTGCGAGCGGCTTCCGTGTACCAAAAATTTGCCGCAGGCACAAACATAACAAAAAATAACCGCCCGAAGGCCGGGGCGCCAAGTTCGTCCAGCGGAAAAAGGCCACAAAAACGGGTGGCCTGTAGCCTTGGGGGGTGGCGCTGGTCAAGTTCGTCCGCCGGACTCGGAATGGGGTGAGATTTTACGAGCGTCCTCCGTGTGACAAAAATAGGCCGTGGCCGCTGCCGCGCCCAAAAATAACCGCCCGAAGGCCGGGGTGGCAAGTTCGTCCAACGAAAAAAGGCCACAAAAACGGGTGGGCTATAGCCTTGGGGGTTGGGGCTGGCCAAGTTCGTCCACCGGACTGGGGATGGGGCGAGACTTTGCGAGCGGCTTCCTTGTGCCAAAAATAGGCCGTGGGCACAGCCTCCCCCAAAAATAACCGCCCGAAGGCCGGGGCGCCATGTTCGTCCAGCGGAAAAAGCCACAAAAACGGGTGGGAGATAGCCCTGGGGGGTGGGGCTGGCCAAGTTCGTCCGCCGGACTCGGAATGGGGTGTGACATTGTGAGCGGCCTCCGTGTACCAAAAATAGGCCTCGGGCACAGCCGCTCCCAAAAATAACCGCCCGATGGCTGGGGCTCTAAGTTCGTCTAGCGGAAAAAGGCCACAAAAACAGGTGGGCTATAGCCTTGAGGGGTGGGGCTGGCCATGTTCGTCCGCCGGACTCGGAATGGGGCGAGACTTTGCGAGCAGTCTCCGTGTGCCAAAAATAGGCCGCGGGCATGGCCGTGCCCAAAAATAACTGCCCGAAGGCCGGGGCACCAAGTTCGTCCAGCGGAAAAAGGCCACAAAAACGGGTGGGCTATAGCCTTAGGGGGTGGGGCTGGCCAAGTTCGTCCGCCGGACTCGGAATGGGGCGAGACTTTGCGAGCGGCCTCCGTGTGCCAAAAATAGGCCGCGGTCACGGCCGTACCCAAAAATAACCACCCGAAGGCCGGGCCGCCAAGTTCGTCCAGCGGAAAAAGGCCACAAAAACGGTTGGGCTATATCCTTGGGGGGTGGGGCTGGCCAAGTTCGTTCGCCGGACTTGGAATGGGGCGAGAGTTTGCGAGTGGCGTCCGTGTACCAAAAATAGGCCGCGGGTACAGCCGCGCCCAAAAATAACCGCCCGAAGGCCGGGACGCCAAGTTCGTCCAGCGGAAAAAGGCCACCATAACAGGTGGGCTATAGCCTTGGGGGGTGGGGCCGGCCAAGTTTGTCCGCCGGACTCGGAATGGGGCGAGACTTTTCGAGCAGCCTCTGTGTACCAATAATAGGCCGCGGGCACAGCCGCGCCCAAAAATAATCGCCCCAATGCCGGGGCGCCAAGTTCGTCCAGCGGAAAAAGGCCACAAAAACGGGTGGGCTATAGCCTTGGGGGGTAGGGCTGGCCAAGTTGGTCCGCCGGACTCGGAATGGGGCGAGACTTTGCGAGCGGCCTCAGTGTGCCAAAAATAGGCCGTAGGCACAGTAACGCCCAAAAATAACCGCCCGAAGGCCGGGGCGCCAAGTTCGTCCAGCGGAAAAAGGCCACAAAAACGGGAGGGCTATAGCCGTGGGGGGTGGGGCTGGCCATGTTCGTCCGCCGGACTCGGAATGGGGCTATACTTTGCGAGTGGCCTCCGTGTGCCATAAATAGGCCATGAAACAGCCTTAACCAAAAATAACCGCCCGAAGGCCGGGGCGCCAAGTTCGTCCAGCGGAACAAGGCCACAAACCGGGTTGGGATATAGCCTTGGGGGGTGGGGCTTGCCGACTTCGTCCGCCGGACTCGGAATGGCGTGAGACTTTGCGAGGCACCTCCGTGTGCCAAAAATAGGCCGCGGGTACAGCCGCGCCCAAAAATAACCGCCCGAAGGCCGGGGCGCCAAGTTCGTCCAGCGGAAAAAGGCCACCATAACAGGTGGGCTATAGCCTTGGGGGGTGGGGCCGGCCAAGTTTGTCCGCCGGACTCGGAATGGGGCGAGACTTTTCGAGCAGCCTCTGTGTACCAAAAATAGGCCGCGGGCACAGCCGCGCCCAAAAATAATCGCCCCAATGCCGGGGCGCCAAGTTCGTCCAGCGGAAAAAGGCCACAAAAACGGGTGGGCTATAGCCTTGGGGGGTAGGGCTGGCCAAGTTGGTCCGCCGAACTCGGAATGGGGCGAGACTTTGCGAGCGGCCTCAGTGTGCCAAAAATAGGCCGTAGGCACAGTAACGCCCAAAAATAACCACCCGAAGGCCGGGGCGCCAAGTTCGTCCAGCGGAAAAAGGCCACAAAAACGGGAGGGCTATAGCCGTGGGGGGTGGGGCTGGCCATGTTCGTCCGCCGGACTCGGAATGGGGCTATACTTTGCGAGTGGCCTCCGTGTGCCATAAATAGGCCGCAGAAACAGCCGTAACCAAAAATAACCGCCCGAAGGCCGGGGCGCCAAGTTCGTCCAGCGGAAAAAGGCCACAAAAACGGGTGGGCTATAGCCTTGGGGGGTGGGGCTGGCCGACTTCGTCCGCCGGACTCGGAATGGCGTGAGACTTTGCGAGGCACCTCCGTGTGCCAAAAATAGGCCGCGGTCACAGCCGCGCCCAAAAATACCCACCCGAAGGCCGCGGCGCCAAGTTCGTCCTACGGAAAAAGGCCAGAAAAACGGGTGGGCTATAACCTTGGGGGGTGGGGCTGGCCAACTTCTTCCGCCGGACTCGGAATGGCGCGAGACTTTGCGAGGAGCCTCCGTGGGCCAAAAATAGGCCGCGGGCACAGCCACGTCCAAAAATACCCGCCCGAAGGCCGCGGCGCCGAGTTCGTCCAGCGGAAAAAGGCCACAAAAACGGGTGGGCTATAGCCTTGGGGGGTGGGGCTGGCCAACTTCGTCCGCCGGACTCGGAATTGCGCGAGACTTTCCGAGGCGCCTCCGTGTACCAAAAATAGGCCGCGGGCACAGCCCCGCCGAAAAATACCCACCCGAAGGCAGCGGCGCCAAGTTCGTCCAGCGGAAAAAGGCCACAAAAACAGGTGGGCTATAGCCTTGGGGGGTGGGGATGGCCAACTTCGTCCGCCGGACTCGGAATGGCGCGAGACTTTACGAGGAGCCTCCGTGTGCCAAAAATAGGCCGCGGGCACAGCCGCGCCCAAAAATACCGCCCGAAGGCCGCGGCGCCAAGTTCGTCCAGCGGTAAAAGGCCAGAAAAACGGGTGGGCTATAGCCTTGGGCGGTGGGGCTGGCCGACTTCGTCCGCCAGAATCGGAATGGCGCGAGACTTTGCGAGGCGCCTCCGTGTGCCAAAAATAGGCCGCGGGCACAGCCGCGCCCAACACTACCCCCCCGAAGGCCGCGGCGCCAAGTTCGTCCAGCGGAAAAAGGCCACAAAAACAGGTCGGCTATAGCCTTGGGGGGTGGGGATGGCCTACTTCGTCCGCCGGTCTCGGAATGGCGCGAGACTTTGCGAGGCGCCTCTGTGTGGCAAAAATAGGCCGTGGGCACAGCCGCGCCCAAAAATACCCGCCCGAAGGCCGCGGCGCCAAGTTCGTCCAGTGGAAAAAGGCCACAAAAACGGGTGGGCTATAGCCTTGGGGGGTGGGGCTGGCCCACTTCGTCCGCCGGACTCGGAATGGCACAAGACTTTGCGAGGCGCCTCCGTGTGCCAAAAATAGGCCGCGGGCACAGCCTCGCCCAAAAATACCCACCCGAAGGCCGCGGCGCCAAGTTCGTCCTGCGGAAAAAGGCCAGAAAAACGGGTGGGCTATAGCCTTGGGGGGTGGGGCTGGCCCACTTCGTCCGCCGGACTCGGAATGGCGCGAGACTTTGTGAGGTGCCTCCGTGTGCCAAAAATAGGCCGCGGGCACAGCCGCGCCCAAAAATACCCGCCCGAAGGCCGCCGCGACAAGTTCGTCCAACGGAAAAAGGCCACAAAAACGGGTGGGCTATAGCCTTGGGGGGTGGGGCTGGCCAACTTCGTCCGCTGGACTCGGAATGGCGCGAGACTTTGCGAGGCGCCTCTGTGTGGCAAAAATAGGCCGTGGGCACAGCCGCGCCCAAAAATACCCGCCCGAAGGCCGCGGCGCCAAGTTCGTCCAGTGGAAAAAGGCCACAAAAACGGGTGGGCTATAGCCTTGGGGGGTGGGGATGGCCGACTTCGTCCGCCGGACTCGGAATGGCGCGAGACTTTACGAGGAGCCTCCGTGTGCCAAAAATAGGCCGCGGGCACAGCCGCGCCCAAAAATAAACCGCCCGAGGGCGCGGCGCCAAGTTCGTCCAGCGGTAAAAGGCCAGAAAAACTGGTGGGCTATAGCCATGGGGGGTGGGGCTGGCCTACTTCGTCCGCCTGACTCGGAATGGCGCGAGACTTTGCGAGGCGCCTCCGTGTGCCAAAAATAGGCCGCGGGCACAGCCGCGCCCAAAAATACCCGCCCGAAGGCCGCGGCGTCAAGTTCGTCCAGCGGAAAAAGGCCACAAAAACAAGTCGGCTATAGCCTTGGGGGGTGGGGATGGCCTACTTCGTCCGCCGGTCTCGGAATGGCGCGAGACTTTGCGAGGCGCCTCTGTGTGGCAAAAATAGGCCGTGGGCACAGCCGCGCCCAAAAATACCCGCCCGAAGGCCGCGGCGCCAAGTTCGTCCAGTGGAAAAAGGCCACAAAAACGGGTGGGCTATAGCCTTGGGGGGTGGGGCTGGCCCACTTCGTCCGCCGGACTCGGAATGGCACTAGACTTTGCGAGGCGCCTCCGTGTGCCAAAAATAGGCCGCGGGCACAGCCGCGCCCAAAAATACCGCCCGAAGGCCGCGGCGCCAAGTTCGTCCAGCGGTAAAAGGCCAGAAAAACGGGTGGGCTATAGCCTTGGGCGGTGGGGCTGGCCAACTTCGTCCGCCAGACTCGGAATGGCGCGAGACTTTGCGAGGCGCCTCCATGTGCCAAAAATAGGCCGCGGGCACAGCCGCGCCCAAAAATACCCGCCCGAAGGCCGCGGCGTCAAGTTCGTCCAGCGGAAAAAGGCCACAAAAACAGGTCGGCTATAGCCTTGGGGGGTGGGGATGGCCTACTTCGTCCGCCGGTCTCGGAATGGCGCGAGACTTTGCGAGGCGCCTCTGTGTGGCAAAAATAGGCCGTGGGCACAGCCGCGCCCAAAAATACCCGCCCGAAGGCCGCGGCGCCAAGTTCGTCCAGTGGAAAAAGGCCACAAAAACGGGTGGGCTATAGCCTTGGGGGGTGGGGCTGGCCCACTTCGTCCGCCGGACTCGGAATGGCACAAGACTTTGCGAGGCGCCTCCGTGTGCCAAAAATAGGCCGCGGGCACAGCCGCGCCCAAAAATACCCACCCGAAGGCCGCGGCGCCAAGTTCGTCCAGCGGAAAAAGGCCAGAAAAACGGGTGGGCTATAGCCTTGGGGGGTGGGGCTGGCCAACTTCGTCCGCCGGACTCGGAATGGCGCGAGACTTTGCGAGGTGCCTCCGTGTGCCAAAAATAGGCCGCGGGCACAGCCGCGCCCAAAAATACCCGCCCGAAGGCCGCCGCGACAAGTTCGTCCAGCGGAAAAAGGCCACAAAAACGGGTGGGCTATAGCCTTGGGGGGTGGGGCTTGCCAACTTCGTCCGCCGGACTCGGAATGGCGCGAGACTTTGCGAGGCGCCTCCGTGTGCCAAAAATAGGCCGCGGGCACAGCCGCGCCCAAAAATACCCGCCCGAAGGCCGCCGCGACAAGTTCGTCCAACGGAAAAAGGCCACAAAAACGGGTGGGCTATAGCCTTGGGGGGTGGGGCTCGCCCACTTCATCCGCCAGACTCGGAATGACGCGAGACTTTGCGAGGGGCCTCCGTGTGCCAAAACTAGGCCGCGGGAACAGCCGCGCCCAAAAATAGCCGCCCGAAGGCCGCCGCGACAAGTTCGTCCAGCGGAAAAAGCCCACAAAAACGGGTGGGCTATAGCCTTGGGGGGTGGGGCTGGCCGACTTCGTCCGCCGGACTCAGAATGGCGCGAGAGTTTGCGAGGCATCTCCGTGTGCCAGAAATAGGCCGCGGGCACGGCCGCGCCTTGAAAAATATACCAGCGAAAGGCCGCGGCGCCAAGTCGTCCAGCGGAAAAAGGCCACAAAAGCGGGTGGGCTATTGCCTGGGGGGTGGGGGCTGGCCAACTTCGTCCGCCGGACTCGGAATGGCGCGAGACTTTGCGAGGCGCCTCCGTGTACAAAAAATAGGCCGCGGGCACAGCTGCACCCAAAAATAACCTACCGAAGGCCGGGGCGCCAAGTTCGTCCAGCGGAAAAAGGCCGCAAAAACGGGTGGGCTATACCTTGGGGGGTGGGGCTTGCCAACTTCGTCCGCTGGACTCGGAATGGCGCGAGACTTTGCGAGGCGCCTCCGTGTGCCAAAAATAGGCCGCGGGCACAGCCGCGCCCAAAAATACCCGCCCGAAGGCCGCCGCGACAAGTTCGTCCAACGGAAAAAGGCCACAAAAACGGGTGGGCTATAGCCTTGGGGGGTGGGGCTCGCCCACTTCATCCGCCAGACTCGGAATGACGCGAGACTTTGCGAGGGGCCTCCGTGTGCCAAAACTAGGCCGCGGGAACAGCCGCGCCCAAAAATAGCCGCCCGAAGGCCGCCGCGACAAGTTCGTCCAGCGGAAAAAGGCCACAAAAACGGGTGGGCTATAGCCTTGGGGGGTGGGGCTGGCCGACTTCGTCCGCCGGACTCAGAATGGCGCGAGAGTTTGCGAGGCATCTCCGTGTGCCAGAAATAGGCATAGGCACGCACAGCCGCGCCGAAAAATACCCGCGCGAAGGCCGCGGCGCCAAGTTCGTCCAGCGGAAAAAGGCCACAAAAACGGGTGGGCTATAGCCTTGGGGGGTGGGGCTGGCCAACTTCGTCCGCCGGACTCGGAATGGCGCGAGACTTTGCGAGGCGCCTCCGTGTACAAAAAATAGGCCGCGGGCACAGCTGCACCCAAAAATAACCTACCGAAGGCCGGGGCGCCAAGTTCGTCCAGCGGAAAAAGGCCGCAAAAACGGGTGGGCTATACCTTGGGGGGTGGGGCTGGCCAACTTCGTCCGCCGGACTCGGAATGGCGCGAGACTTTGCGAGGCGCCTCCGTGTGCCAAAAATAGGCCGCGGGCACAGCCGCGCCCAAAAATACCCGCCCGAAGGCCACCGCGACAAGTTCGTCCAACGGAAAAAGGCCACAAAAACGGGTGGGATATAGCCTTGGGGGGTGGGGCTCGCCCACTTCGTCGGCCGGTCTCGGAATGGCGCGAGACTTTGCGAGGCGCCTCTGTGTGGCAAAAATAGGCCGTGGGCACAGCCGCGCCCAAAAATACCCGCCCGAAGGCCGCGGCGCCAAGTTCGTCCAGCGGAAAAAGGCCACAAAAACGGGTGGGCTATAGCCTTGGGGTGTGGGGCTGGCCAACTTCGTCCGCTGGACTCGGAATGGCGCGAGACTTTGCGAGTCACCTCCGTGTACAAAAAATAGGCCGCGGACACAGCCGCGCCCAAAAATAACTCCCCGAAGGCCGGAGCGCCAAGTTCGTCCGGCGGAAAAAGGCCGCAAAAACGGGTGGGCTATAGCCTTGGGGGGTGGGGCTGGCCAACTTCGTCGGCCGGACTCGGAATGGCGCGAGACTTTGCGAGCAGCCTCCATGTGCCGAAAATAGGCCCCGGGCGCAGCCGCGCCCAAAAATAACCGCCCGAAGGCCGGGGCGCCAAGTTCGTCCAGCAAAAAAATGCCACAAAAACGGGTGGGCTATAGCCTTGGGGGGTGGGGCTGGGCATCTTCGTCGGCCGGACTCGGAATGGCGCGAGACTTTGTGAGCAGTCTCCGTGAACCAAAAATAGGCCCCGGGCACAGCCGCGCCCAAAAATAACCGCCCGAAGGCCGGGGCGCCAAGTTCGTCCAGCGGAAAAAGGACATAAAAACGGGTGGGCCATAGCCTTGGGGGGTGGGGCTGGCCATCTTCGTCGGCCGGACTCGGAATGGCGCGAGACTTTGTGAGCAGTCTCCGTGAACCAAAAATAGGCCCCGGGCACAGCCGCGCCCAAAAATAACCGCCCGAAGGCCGGGGCGCCAAGTTCGTCCAGCGGAAAAAGGACATAAAAACGGGTGGGCCATAGCCTTGGGGGGTGGGGCTGGCCAACTTCGTCCGCCGGACTCGGAATGGCGCGAGACTTTGCGAGCGGCCTCCGTGTGCCAAAACTAGGCCCCGGGCAGAGCCGCGCCCAAAAGTAACCGCCCGAAGGCCGGGGCGCCAAGTTCGTCCTGCGGAAAAAGGCCACAAAAACGGGTGGGCTATAGCCTTGGGGGGTGGAGCTGGCCAACATTGTCCGCCGGACTCGAAATTGAGCGAGACTTTGCGAGCAGCCTCCGTGTGCCGAAAATAGGCCCCGGGCGCAGCCGCGCCCAAAAATAACCACCCGAAGGCCGGGGCGCCAAGTTCGTCCAGCGGAAAAAGGCCACAAAAACGGGTGGGCTATAGCCTTGGGGGGTGGGGCTGGCCATCTTCGTCGGCCGGACTCGGAATGGCGCGAGACTTTGTGAGCAGTCTCCGTGTACCAAAAATAGGCCCCGGGCACAGCCGCGCCCAAAAATAACCGCCCGAAGGCCGGGGCGCCAAGTTCGTCCAGCGGAAATAGGCCACAAAAACGGGTGAGATATAGCCTTGGGGGGTGGGGCTGGCCAACTTCGTCCGCTGGACTCGGAATGGAGCGAAACTTTGCGAGCAGCCTCCATGTGCCGAAAATAGGCCCCGGGCGCAGCCGCGCCCAAAAATAACCGCCCGAAGGCCGGGGCGCCAAGTTCGTCCAGCAAAAAAATGCCACAAAAACGGGTGGGCTATAGCCTTGGGGGGTGGGGCTGGCCATCTTCGTCGGCCGGGCTCGGAATATAGCGAGACTTTGTGAGCAGTCTCCGTGAACCAAAAATAGGACCCGGGCACAGCCGCGCCCAAAAATAACCGCCCGAAGGCCGGGGCGCCAAGTTCGTCCAGCGGAAAAAGGACATAAAAACGGATGGGCCATAGCCTTGGGGGGTGGGGCTGGCCAACTTCGTCCGCCGGACTCGGAATGGTGCGAGACTTTGCGAGCGGCCTCCGTGTGCCAAAACTAGGCCCCGGGCACAGCCGCGCCCAAAAATAACCGCCCGAAGGCCGGGGCGCCAAGTTCGTCCAGCGGAAAAAGGCCACAAAAACGGGTGGGCTATAGCCTTGGGGGGTGGAGCTGGCCAACTTTGTCCGCCGGACTCGGAATTGAGCGAGACTTTGCGAGCAGCCTCCGTGTGCCGAAAATAGGCCCCGGGCGCAGCCGCGCCCAAAAATAACCGCCCGAAGGCCGGGGCGCCAAGTTCGTCCAGCAAAAAAATGCCACAAAAACGGGTGGGCTATAGCCTTGGGGGGTGGGGTTGGCCATCTTCGTCGGCCGGACTCGGAATGGCGCGAGACTTTGTGAGCAGTCTCCGTGTACCAAAAATAGGCCCCGGGCACAACCGCGCCCAAAAATAAGCGCCCGAAGGCCGGGGCGCCAAGTTCGTCCAGCAAAAAAATGCCACAAAAACGGGTGGGCTATAGCCTTGGGGGGTGGGGCTGGCCATCTTCGTCGGCCGGACTCGGAATGGCGCGAGACTTTGTGAGCAGTCTCCGTGTACCAAAAATAGGCCCCGGGCACAGCCGCGCCCAAAAATAACCGCCCGAAGGCCGGGGCGCCAAGTTCGTCCAGCAAAAAAATGCCACAAAAACGGGTGGGCTATAGCCTTGGGGGGTGGGGCTGGCCATCTTCGTCCGCCGGACTCAAAATGGCGCGAGACTTTGTAAGCGGCCTCCGTGTGCCAAAAATAGGCCCCGGGCACAGCCGTACCCAAAAATAACCACCCGAAGGGCGGGGCGCCAAGTTCGTCCAGCGGAAAAAGGCCACAAAAACGGGAGGGCTATAGCCTTGGGGGGTGGGGCTGGCCAACTTCGTCCGCCGGACTCGGAATGGCGCGAGACTTTGTGAGCAGTCTCCGTGTGCCAAAAATAGGCCCCGGGAACAGCCGCGCCCAAAAATAACCGTCCGAAGGCCGGGGCGCCAAGTTCGTCCAGCGGAAATAGGCCACAAAAACGGGTGAGCTATAGCCTTGGGGGGTGGGGCTGGCCAACTACATCCGCCGGACTCAGAATGGCGCGAGCCTTTGCGAGCGGCCTCCGTGTGCCAAAAATAGACCCCAGGCACAGCCGCGCACAAAAATAACCGCCCGAAGGCCGGGGCGCCAAGTTCGTCCAGCGGAAAAAGGACATAAAAACGGGTGGGCCATAGCCTTGGGGGGTGGGGCTGGACAACTTCGTCCGCCGGACTCGGAATGGTGCGAGACTTTGCGAGCGGCCTCCGTGTGCCCAAACTAGGCCCCGGACAGAGCCGTGCCCAAAAATAAGCGCCCGAAGGCCGGGGCGCCGAGTTCGTCCAGCGGAAAAAGGCCACAAAAACGGGTGGGCTATAGCCTTGGGGGGTGGGGCTGGCCAACTTTGTCCGCCGGACTCGGAATGGAGCGAGACTTTGCGAGCAGCCTCCGTGTGCCGAAAATAGGCCCCGGGGGCAGCCGCGCCCAAAAATAACCGCCCGAAGGCCGGGGCGCCAAGTTCGTCCAGCAAAAAAATGCCACAAAAACGGGTGGGCTATAGCCTTGGGGGGTGGGGCTGGCCATGTTGGGCGGACGGACTCGGAATGGCGCGAGACTTTGTGAGCCATCTCCGTGTACCAAAAATAGGCCCCAGGCACAGCCGCGCCCAAAAATAACCGCCCGAAGGCCGGGGCGCCAAGTTCGTCCAGCGGAAATAGGCCACAAAAACGGGTGCGCTATAGCCTTGGCGGGTGGGGCTGGCCAACTTCGTCCGCCGGACTCGGAATGGCGCGAGACTTTGCGAGCGGCCTCCGTGTGCCAAAAATAGGCCCCGGACACAGCCGCGCCCAAAAATAACTGCCCGAAGGCCGTGGCGCCAAGTTCGTCCAGCGGAAAAAGGCCACAAAAACGGGTGGGCTATAGCCTTGGGGGGTGGGGCTGGCCAACTTCGTCCGCCGGACTCGAAATGGAACGAGACTTTGCGAGCAGCCTCCGTGTGCCGAAAATAGGCCCCGGGCACAGCCGCACCGAAAAATAACCACCCGAAGGCCGGGGCGCCAAGTTCGTCCAGCGGAAGAAGGCCACAGAAACGGGTGGGCTATAGCCAACAGGGGTGGGGCTGGCCAACCAAATCCGCCGGACTCGTAATGGATCGAGAATTTGCGAGCAGCCTCCGTGTGCCAAAAATAGGCCCTGGGCAAAGCCGCACCCAAAAATAACCGCCCGAAGGCCGGGGCGCCTAGTTCGTCCAGCGGAAAAAGGCCACAAAAACGGGTGGGTTATAGCCTTGGGGGGTGGGGCTGGCCCACTTCGTCCGCCGGACTCGGAATGGCGCGAGACTTTGCGAGCAGTCTCCGTGTGCCAAAACTAGGCCCCGGGCACAGCCGCGCCCAAAAATAACCGCCCGAAGGCCGGGGCGCCAAGTTCGTCCAGCGGAAATAGGCCACAAAAACGGGTGAGCTATAGCCTTGGGGGGTGGTGCTGGCCCACTTCGTTCGCCGGACTCGGAATGGCGCGAGACTTTGCGAGCGGCCTCCGTGTGCCAAAAACAGGCCCCGGACACAGCCGAGCCCAAAAATAACCACCCGAAGGCCGGGGCGCCAAGTTCGTCCAACGGAAAAAAGCCACAAAAACGGGTGGGCTATAGCCTTGGGGGGTGGGGCTGGCCCACTTCGTCCGCCGGACACGGAATGGCGCGAGACTTTGCGAGTAGTCTCCGTGTGCCAAAACTAGGCCCCGGGCACAGCCGTGACCAAAAATAACCGCCCGAAGGCCGGGGCGCCAAGTTCGTCCAGCGGAAATAGGCCACAAAAACGGGTGAGCTATAGCCTTGGGGGGTGGGGCTGGCCTACTTCGTCCGCCGGACTCGGAATGGCATGAGACTTTGCGAGCGGCCTCCGTGTGACAAAAACAGGCCCCGGGCACAGCCGCGGCAAAAAATAACCACCCGAAGGCCGGGGCGCCAAGTTCGTCCAGCGGAAAAAGCCACAAAAACGGGTGGGCTATAGCCTTGGGGGGTGGGGCTGGCCTACTTCGTCCGCCGGACTCGGAATGGCATGAGACTTTGCGAGCGGCCTCCGTATGCCGAAAATAGGCCCCGGGGACAGCCGCACCCAAAAATAACCGCCTGAAGGCCGGGGCGCCCAGTTCGTCCAGCAAAAAAATGCCACAAAAACGGGTGGGCTATAGCCTTGGGGGGTGGGGCTGGCCCACTTTGTCCGCCGGACTCGGAATGGCGCGAGACTTTGCGAGCGGCCTCCGTGTTCCAAAAGCAGGCCCCGGGCACAGCCGCGCCCAAAAATAACCGCCCGAAGGCCGGGGCGCCAAGTTCGTCCAGCGGAAATAGGCCACAAAAACGGGTGAGCTATAGCCTTGGGCGGTGGGGCTGGCCAACTTCGTCAGCCGGACTCGGAATGGCATGAGACTTTGCGAGCGGCCTCCGTGTGCCGAAAATAGGCCCTGGGGACAGCCGCGCCCAAAAATAACCGCCCGAAGGCCGGGGCGCCCAGTTCGTCCAGCAAAAAAATGCCACAAAAACGGGTGGGCTATAGCCTTGGGTGGTGGGGCTGGCCAACTTTGTCCGCCGGACTCGGAATGGAGCTAAACTTTGCGAACAGTCTCCATGTACCAAAAATAGTCCCCGGGCACAGCCGCGCCCAAAAATAACCGCCCGAAGGCCGGGGCGCCAAGTTCGTCCAGCGGAAAAAGGCCACAAAAACGGGTGGGCTATAGCCTTGGGGGGTGGGGCTGGCCAACTTCGTCCGCCGGACTCGGAATGGCGCGAGACTTTGCGAGCGGCCTCCGTGTGCCCAAACTAGGCCCCGGACAGAGCCGCGCCCAAAAATAACCGCCCGAAGGCCGGGGCGCCAAGTTCGTCCAGCGGAAAAAGGCCACAAAAACAGGTGGGCTATAGCCTTGGGGGGTGGGGCTGGCCAACTTTGTCCGCCGGACTCGGAATGGAGCGAGACTTTGGGAGCAGCCTCCGTGTGCCGAAAATAGGCCCCGGGCGCAGCCGCGCCCAAAAATAACCGCCCGAAGGCCGGGGCGCCAAGTTCGTCCAGCAAAAAAATGCCACAAAATCGGGTGGGCTATAGCCTTGGGGAGTGGGGCTGGCCAACATCGTCCGCCGGACTTGAAATGGAGCGAGACTTTCCGAGAGCCTCCGTCTGCCGAAAATAGGCCCCGGCCACAGCCGCGCCCAAAAATAACCGCCCGAAGGCCGGGGCGCCAAGTTCCTCCAGCAAAAAAATGCCACAAAAACGGGTAGGCTATAGCCTTGGGGGGTGGGGCTGGCCCACTTCGTCCGCCGGACTCGGAATGGAGCGAGACTTTGCGAGCAGCCTCCGTGTGCTGAAAATAAGCCCCGGGCACAGCCGAGCCCAAAAATAACCGCCCGAAGGTCGGCGCGCCAAGTTCGTCCAGCAAAAAAATGCCACAAAAACGGGTGGGCTATAGCCTTGGGGGGTGGGGCTGGCCAACTTCGTCCGCCGGACTCGGAATGGCGCGAGAATTTGCGAGCGGCCTCCGTGTGCCAAAAATAGGCCCCGGGCACAGCCGCGCCCAAAAATAACCGCCCGAAGGCCGGGGCACCCAGTTCGTCCAGCGGAAAAAGGCCACAAAAACGGGTGGGCTATAGCCTTGGGGGGTGGGGCTGGCCCACTTCGTCCGCCGGACTCGGAATGGCGCGACACTTTGTAAGCGGCCTCCGTGTGGCAAAAGTAGGCCCCGGGCACAGCCGCGCCCAAAAATAACTGCCCGAAGTCTGGGACGCCAAGTTCGTCCAGCGGAAAAAGGCCACAAAAACGGGCGGACTATAGCCTTGGGGGGTGGGGCTGGCCAACTTCATCCGCCGGACTATGAATGGCGTGAGACTTTGCGAGCGGCCTCCGTGTACCAAAAATAGTCCCCGGACACAGCCGTGCCCAAAAATAACTGCCCGAAGGCCGGGGCGCCAAGTTCGTCCTGCGGAAAAAGGCCACAAAAACGGGTGGGCTATAGCCTTGGGGGGTGGGGCTGGCCAACTTCGTCCGCCGGACTCGGACTGGCGTGAGACTTTGCGAGCGGCCTCCGTGTGCCAGAAATAGGCCCTGGGCACAGCCGCGCCCAAAAATAACCCCCCGAAGGCCGGGGCACCAAGTTCGTCCAGCGGAAAAAGGCCACAAAAACGGGTGGGCTATAGCCTTGGGGGGTAGGGCTGGCCCACTTCGTCCGCCGGACTTGGAATGGCGCGAGACTTTAGGAGGCGCCTCCGTGTAACAAAAATAGGCTGCGGGCACAGCCGCGCCCAAAAATACCCGACCGAAGTCCGTGGCGCCAAGCTCGTCCAGCGGAAAAAGGCCTCAAAAACGGGTGGGCTATAGCCTCGGGGGGTGGGGCTGGGCAACTTCGTCCGCCGGACTCGGAATGGCGCGAGACTTTGCGAGGCACCTCCGTGTGCCAAAAATAGGCTGCGGACACAGCCGCGCCCAAAAATACCCGCCCGAAGGCCGCGGCGCCAAGTTCGTCCAGAGTAAAATGGCCACAAAAACGGGTGGGATATAGCCTTGGGGGGTGGGGCTGGCCACCTTCGTCCGCCGGACTCGGAATGCCGCGACACTTTGCGAGGGGCCTCCGTGTGCCAAAAATAGGCCGCGACCAAAGCCGCGCCCAAAAATAACCTCCCGAAGGCCGGGGCGCCAAGTTCGTCCAGCGGAAAAAGGCCTCAAAAACGGGTGGGCTATAGCCTTGGGGGGTGGGGCTGGCCAACTTCGTCCGCCGGACTCGGAATGGCGCGAGACTTTGCGAGCGGCCTCCGTGTGAAAAAAATAGGCCGCGGGCTCAGCCGCGCCAAAAAATAACCGCCCGAAGGCCGGGCCGCCAAGTTCGTCCAGGGGAAAAAGGCCACAAAAACGGGTCGGCTATAGCCTTGGGGGGTGGGGCTGGCTAACTTCGTCCGCCGGACTCGGAATGCCGCGAGACTTTGCGAGGGGCCTCCGTGTGCCAAAAATAGGCCGCGGACAGAGCCTCTCCCAAAAATAACTGCCCGAAGGCCGCGGCGCCAAGTTCGTCCAGCGGAAAAAGGCCACAAAAACGGGTGGGCTATAGCCTTGGGGGGTGGAGCTGGCCCACTTCGTCTGCCGGACTCGAAATGCCGTGAGACTTTGCGAGGGGCCTCCGTGTGCCAAAAATAGGCCGCGGCCAAATCCGCGCCCAAAAATAACCGACCGAAGTCCTGGGCGCCAAGTTCGTCCAGCGGAAAAAGGCTACAAAAACGGGTTGGCTATAGCCTTGGGGGGTGGGGCTCGCCCACTTCATCCGTCGGACTCGGAATGCCGTGAGACTTTGCGAGGGGCCTCCGTGTGCCAAAAATAGGCCGCGGGCAAAGCCGCGTCCAAAAATAACCGCCCGAAGGCCGGGTCACCAAGTTCGTCCAGTGGAAAAAGGCCACAAAATCGGGTGGGCTATAGCCTTGGGGGGTGGGGCTGGCCCACTTCGTCCGCCGTACTCGGAATGCCGCGAGACTTTGCGAGGGGCTTCCGTGTGCCAAAAATAGGCCGCGGGCAAAGCCGCACCTAAAAATAACCGGCGGAAGGCCGCGGCGCCAAGTTCGTCCAGCGGAAAAAGGCCACAAAAACGGGTGGGCTATAGCCTTGGGGGGTGCGGCTGTCCCACTTCGTCCGCCGGACTCGGAATGCCGCGAGACTTTGCGAGCGGCCTCCGTGTGCCAAAAATAGGCCCCAGGCACAGCCGCAGCCAAAAATAACCGCCCGAAGGCCGGGGC